>JAPKLY010002995.1:0-21062 GCA_026898435.1 Prunella vulgaris | reverse complement strand
AAAAAAAAAAAAACGAGACACAATTTGGAATTATATACTATTAATTGCAAAAAGTCGAATAAAAAAAAAAGAGAAATGTAAATTATAAAATTTATAACATTAAATTTTTTTTATTGAAATATATATACATTAATAAATTAGAGACAAAAAGGAATTAATTTGATGGATTTTTAAAAAAAACTTGACTTAATTTGGAGTTATATACAATTAGTTGAAGAAAAATAAACGAAAGAAGCAAGTGCCCGAGTGGAACAGCGACCTCTGAGATGCCCAGATGTCGCGAGTTCGACTCCTTGCGGGTACAAAGTTTACAACATTTATTCTGAGCCAAATAAGACTCATATAAAATATGTGATGATATGGTTAAGATGCTGGGTCCATGGCCAAGTGGTTCGAGCCCAGCCAGCCCTCGAGAAAGGGCCTGGGTTTGAACCATCTTGGCCACATTTTTTTGCTACGTAAATAATTTAGCGACCGCCTATAGGCGGTCGCAAAATAATAATTAGCGATCGCATCTAGTGGTCGCAAAATAGAAATATAATTTATTATTATAAATATGCAAAATATTTAGCGACCGCCAAAGGCGGTGGTTAATATAAATTTAGCGACCGCCCTAAGCGGTCGCAAATTTATTATAAAATTTATTATTATAATGAATTATAATATTTTGCGACCGCATTCAGCGGTCGCTAAAATATATTTAACGACCGCGATGTAGCGGTCGCAAGAATAAATCAAACCAAACCGGGTCAATACTCAGACATTTTTGTGACCACTATTCCGACCGTTTTGGCGGTCGTTAATTTGAGACCGCCTCTGAGAAAGCGGTCGCTAAATTTTTGCGACCGTTTGGCGGTCGCTATGGCGGTCTCTAAAACCCGTCTTTTTTGTAATGCAGATTATTGAATATCACCTATTTCCTAGGGTTTTCATTGTGAAACCTTGAATTTCCATTATCGAGTTCTTGTTGCACGCTTCCTCTGCGTCAGCTAAATTAAAATAGTGTTGATGTAGTAGAGCCGCATCCAAAAAAAATCCCCTCCTTAAATTAATTCGTTTTTGTTACCAATATCAAATTAGAATATATATATATATATATTATATGTTCAAGACTATATATATATATATAGGGGTGAATAGCACGTTCGGTTTCATTAGAATTTTTATTTAACGGATCTTGTCCCACATTCTTTTTCTGTCCTTTTTTAGCATATTTAGTCCCACTCGTTAAAAATATTGCACATATGATCCCATGAGAATTTGTATTAAACAGATTTGGTCTCACATTAATCCATTACTTTTAATGAAAATTTTTTTGGGACCGTATATGTTAAAAAAAAGGACCAAATTAATGAGCACAAATTCTCATGGAACCAAATGTGCTCTTTACCCTATATATATATATATATATATATATATATATATATATATATATATATATCTTGTTAAAATTAAATAAAATATTATCATAAAATTTTACATGACACGGTCTCATGTACTAGAAGGTATCACAAAAACAGATAAATTTCATCCAAAAGTTACTCAAATATTATAAATAGTCTTGCGTGTAAGGTCAATTTTTTCTTTTTTGTAAGCCTATTTCAATATGCGATTCTTTTTGTTTGAGTAGGTACTGCGTGAAAATAATTCATGATAAATTTATCATAAAATTGTTTTAGTTTATTAAATATCTGGTCAAGTATATCAAAATATTCATCAGGTGTATCAAAAGTTGAAGTCAATATATAAATTTTAATGAACTCAACATTTGATACACCTGATGAGATTTTTTATACATCTGATTAAATGTTTAATACTTTAAAACTTGTTCATGATAAGCTTATGAAGAACCATTTTCATACAATAGTTTGTCTTTTTGTTTTTTTTTTTAATTATATTTTTCCACATATTATTTTTTAGTGGTCTAACTTAAAGTATTCGAAAGCCTAATTCGAAAGGACAATATACAGCATCAAACCTGCACCTCTCACAATTTGTTCAAAAATTCGTGAGCTATTTTAAAAGTTTTGACATGGTTGTCTTAAAATTATGAGGAATTTGTTCTTCGTAACTCCTTCACTCCTACATATTTTTAAAACTAATTTTAACTGAATTAATAAAAAAAAAAAGAGAGAACGAGAAATAAAAAATATATTAATTGTATTTATGCCTTTTTAGTTATAATATGGGTATTCCTCTTTTACGAGACATTAATTTTTCTCATTAGGTCCTTAGGTCCAACAAATATTCAATGTTCTGCAATATTAACTTTGTCGGGGAAACTAAATAAATAAATAGATTTTACAAACTTCTACAGATATGGGAATTAATACCATTTAATTCCCATAACTTTTTCACTTTTTCATTTTAGTCCCATAATTATTTATTTTTTCAATTTAAGCTCATAATATTTCAAATTTATCCAAATCAGTCCCAAATGAGAGAAAATTGAATTAAATAATGTCGTATTGTTTATTTACCAGCGACGTTACTATTTTTCGTTGGAATAGGGTTAACCATTAATACCATTTTCGTCCCATAATTTTTCAACTTTCATATTGGTCCCATAATTTATTTATTTTTTCAATTTAGTTTCATACTATGAATAAATTATTTACATTTATACCATTTTATACATGTGGCACGGTGACTAAAGTAAATTTTTTAAATAAATTAAATTAAATTTTCAAATAATAATTTTATAATTAAATAAAAACTCAATAACATAAAATTAAAACTTAAAACTTGAAATAAAAAAAGGTCATTCATACATGCAGAGTGCTGACATCCATAACCTCTTGCCACGGCCCTCCACCCTCATGTGCCGATCTTTGTTCGAGCTCCACTTTCATGCTAGAGGTTGCTTCTTTGAGTCTTCCTTCTCTAGAAAAACAATATGCAAACCCTTGATCTCGGTAGCTCTAATTTTGCAAAATTGTTGCCACAATTTGATGGTGATGGAGACGACAATTGAATTCACTGGAAAATTTTAAATTTAATTTACTGATTTAGTATGTCACGTCTGGAAAAAGGACACGTAATCCAAAACTAATATCATATTTATCCCATAACTTTTATAATTTCTCTTTTGGTCCCATAATTATTTCTCTTTTCAGTTTAGTCCCATAACAATTCGAATTTATCCAAATAAGTTCCAAATGGCCAAAAAATAGTGACATGTGAACAAAATGATGTCGTTTGATGCATTTTCTGGCCATTTAGGTCTGATTTGGGTAAATTTAAATTGTTTTGGGACTATATTGAAAAAGTAATTGATTATGGAACTAAAACAAAAAATTGAAAAAGTTATGGGATGAAAATGATATTAATCCCTAAAGATATGATATTAACTTTAATTGAAACTTGACAATTGCAATAGTCCGCAAAAAATGCGTAGAAGACTTGACAAAATATTAAGAGGTAAAGAAAAAATTAGAGTACGGGCGTAATGGAATGATATTGTAAGATTAATAATAAAAAATATGCAATTGACAATTTTACCCTCTATATCATAAACAAAAATAAAGTGAATTATGATTTTCCTTTTTAATATAAGAGAAGTATTTTAGAAAAGATAAACATAATGGATTATTATCGTACCTCTTCTCTAGGATAGTATTAATTCCCATTCATAAGATAATTGAATTTTAGTTTTGGACTTTTTATTAATCTTGGGCTTTTATTCATTAAACCAAACATCAAATTAGATAAGATAATTTAATTTATCATAGCTTATCTAAGAACCAAATGAGAACTAAATGTACATTATTGCAGAAAGAAGGGATACGTTGCAGGCATCATTCAGGACGAGAAGTGATACGTACATAACTCCATAATGTCTGGTTTTTTTTTTTTTTTTTGAGTTAATATGAAGAAACGTCCCGTATTTTAAGTCATGTTCAATTTTAATTAATCCCATATTTTAGTTTTTCTTTTCAATTGGTGTCAATTTTATAGTCCTCTCTATATATATATATGTCAACCCGCGAATTAATTTTTACTTGTAGAATGATATTTTTATACAAAATTTATATTTTATATGACTTAAAAATTAAAATATAGAGTTGATATTAAAATAATTAAAATATAATATATAAATTGACCATTAAAGTTAGACTTAATAAAAATAGATTGCAATATAAATTTTCATTAGGTTATACCATCACAAATCTCGATCGAACCAAAATTTTGTAATTAATTCAATCTAAATCGTTAAAATCTAAATTTTCTAACAAATTATTTTTAAAAATATTAAATACCTTATTAAAATCAGAAGTTTGACTTCTATGTATATGATAATTAAAGGTTAAAATTTAAAATATAATTGTGCTAACATCTACGTAAGTATGAAAGATTTAAATTATAAATTTTTACTATTATATAAGTATGTTAAAAGAAGATCAAGAACATATCAAAATATAATATGTTAGTACCTTGGTTTAGATTTTGATGTGTGCAAAACAATGTGTTTATATTGATAATTTGATCTAACACTTGTATTGAGGAAATTCGTGTTTGAAACATATAGTTGTAAGTGAAGTCTGCAGTTGTGTATTTGATCAATCTACAGCCAGACATGACCCTACAGCTGTAAGGTTTCTCTACAGCCGATTTTTTATATTGACAGGACTCTACAGCTGCAAAACCGTTTGACTCCATTCTTTTTGCGTTGCGACCCTCTCTTCAAGATCTTCAACATGAAACATCAATTGCACTAATTGGCTAAACTCCAGTATTTAGGACTTTTCTCAAACTTGCTCGTTTCTTCCTCGTTTTGCTCGTTTTCACCTACAATCACAACTTTCTAGCCAAAAAGGGTTAAATGCACAATTTATACCATATTAGGGTCAAATATGAACATAAGTACATCAAAACCATATAGAAATAGATGCAAAAAGATGCAATTATGACCCTAATAAAAAACTTATTTGCCAAAATCGCTATGATTTCCACGCAAGTGAACGTGGTCGTTGTTGTCGTGGCAAGTTAACCAAGTTAAATATCGAACACAGGGAAACGATGCGATATCAAGCGAGTATTGTGTGTTTACAAAACGCTAATAGCTAGGAAAGCAGGAAAACCATCAAGGATTCTATCTACTATGGTAAAGCAAAGTAAATCCTAACTATCACCTCAAAGAAGTGAGGTAGTGTGAAGTGTACATGGAAGTAATCCTACTATGGTTCCTCTAGAATCCTATCCATCCTAGCATGCAAAAGATCTCTTGATGTCTTAGTCAAGCCAACTAGTGTTTATATTTCTCTACAACACAAGGTAATTCTCTATTAGGTGTCTAAATCTCTCTACAACTCCTAACACTCCAATTAAGAGGTCTTAGGCTAATATGCAATTCTCATTGGTCATACTAGCAATATATCAAACACTTGGCATGCATTAGGTTCTTATAGCTCAATTCTCATTTCATAGCTAACCATATAAGTCATACATACCAATTAAACATCCCAAGCATTCATACAAGTCATTAATAAGAGAACTAACACATCAAGATCACTAATTCATGCATAGGATTAACAAGAAACTAAATTCACCATAGTATTCATACAACCATGCAACAAAAGATTAGCCCATGGCTAATTGGAAATGAAAATCAACAATTAACATTCTAAACAACATGATTAAGAACTAAGACAAGGGAATTAAAGGAATTCTTACCATAAGTGGAGAAATGGAAATACAAGCATCAAACCTTGAAAAGCTATCTCTAAATCCAGAATGCAAAATACAAAACTGAACCGTAGAAACGTAGCTTGAATCGAGAGAAAAACGTAGGAACAAACGGATCGAAATTCCGACGGACGTATCAAAAGTTATGGAAGAAAGAAGATTGAATCTAACTAAGAACCCACTAAGTAACTACCTAATTCTCTCTCTAAACTAATCTAAGAACTAACTAATGAAGATGATAATGCTTGAGAATCTGATCCTTGAGGTATTTATAGTGCCCACAATATTTAGTCCAAAGTGCCCTTCATTAAATGCGCGAAAATACGAAAATAGCCCTAAAATTTCGGACATTTTTCACTTCTGTCGCCCAAGACTTGGCCACCTGTCGACAAAGCATGGTCGTGTGCTTAGTCGCGAGGAGCCTATCTTTCCAGGGGCTCCGGTCGCGCGCTGGCTGCCATCTGATGAAGGGGGTCCTGCCGAGCGAGGTAATTAGTGTCGGTCGATGCGCGACTTCCTCGTTTTTGTCATATCTTGAGTTCTAGGACTCCGATTGACTCGATTCTTTTTGAGTTACGACCCTCTCTTCAAGATCTTCAACATGGAACATCAATTGTACCAATTGGATAAACTCCAGAATTTAGGACTTTTCTCAAACTTGCTCGTTTCTTCCTCGTTTTGCTCGTTTTCACCTACAATCACAACTTTCTAGCCAAAAAGGGTTAAATGCACAATTTATACCATATTAGGGTCAAATATGAACATAAGTACATCAAAACCATATATAAATAGATGCAAAAAGATGCAATTATGACCCTAATCAAAAACTTGTTCGCCAAAATCGTGATGATTTCCACGCAAGTGAACGTGGTCGTTGTTGTCGTGGAAAGTTAACCAAGTTAAATATCGAACACAGGGAAACGATGCGATATCAAGCGAGTATTGAGTGTTTACAAAAGGCTAATAGCTAGGAAAGCAAGAAAACCATCAATGATTCTATCTACTATGGCAAAGCAGGATTTTCACCAAATTGGGTCAAACTTTTGAACACAATTTCCAAGGGTAACCCACTAACTCTCTACACCTTTTAATAACCTTTTTCACACACAAACACACACTTATTCACTCAAAATTCTTGCATCTCTCTCTCTTAAAAAACCGACGAAGAAGAAGAAAAAAAAGGAAATTTTATATCTCAAATCCTACATCTCCTCTCACTAATTCCTTCCACAAGTATGTCTCTTTCACTCTCCTCTCTCTATTTCTTGCAATTTTGTAGAGATTTCATGGTTGCATTGTCTAGAATTAGAAATTTAAATTTTAGGGTTCTTGAGCATGAATTTGGAAATTTTTTATTCTAGCTAGTTTTTGTGCAATTGATGATGCATTTGGGCTATATTGTTGATGGGTAGTCCAATGGGAACCCAATTGCATGCTAATTTTGTGAATATTGGACTTAATTGAAGTTTGAATATTTTGGGGGTGAATAGTGATGGGAATTTGCAGAAATTGTGCTAATAATTGATTTCTATCATGATTTTGTGCACAATGCTATTAGTTGTGAGCTATATTGATACTAGGATGGATTAAATTGCTTAATTCATTTAGTGATGTTGCTTATATGGGGAATTATTGTTTATAGCATTAGCATGAAGTGTGAATTGGCATGATTATTTCTTTAATCCTTATAATGAGAACCCCATCCTATGTGCATTAGGTAGATGATTTTCGAGTTCATCCTATGCTTTTTGTTCACATGTGGTATTTTGTAGGGATGACTAAGAAAGGGAAGGGTAAAGCTTCAAGTTCTAACACGAGTAAGAAGTGGAATGACCCCACTTTAGAGGATGCTTGTTTAAAGAAGTGTGGAGACAAACCTTCCATTCATCAACTATTTTTTGGGGATAAAGAAAATTATTTCAAGGTATTCGTGAAAGTGATGGATATTGAGTTCTACACGGGAAGATTCTTTGATAAGACGACCACCACAATGTGCAACTTTGGGGATGATGTGGAAAAATTGTTTGAAAGAATAGGTTGGAAAGGTTTACTTACCATGCAGTGCTTTGGGTATTCCGAAGAGTTCTGTATTAAATTCTTGAGCACATTGGTCGTCGTGGAGAGTGATGGAGTACCTATCAAGGCCAAATTTCAGTTCAACAACAAAGATTATGTCTTAACCACAGATCAAATCAACCAATTTTTTGGTTGTGTTGAGAATGTTCCGAAGTAGCATTTTTATGCTTGGGAGAGATTCACTCGAGCTCAAGAGACATGGGACATGATTAATAAAGATGGAGGTGAGTATGTGGCTCAAAGCTCTAAGGCGTCTCACCTTGCTAATCCTATCTTGGCATACATGCACAAGATTCTAGCAAACACTACTTTTGCTAGAGTTGAAGGGAGCAGAGTTAGGAGCGAGGAGTTGTTCATACTTCACTCAATGTTGACGTCCAAAAAGGTTGATTTTTGTGCTTATCTCCTCAAGAATCTTTGCCAACAAGTCACGAGGACAAATTCTTCTTATGGAGGTTTGATCACATTTATCATTCAAAAGGTAAGTCCATCAAGATCGAGAGAGGTTTATGTAGGAGAACCTGTTGATTTGGCCTACATGATCAAGACGAAGATTTTTAAGAAGAAGGCGAATACTATTTGCTTCATAGTGACAAATATAAGAGACCTCTTCCCTCTACTTGATTACGACCTTCTCACAGTGACAAAGAGTGAGAATCTGAAGTTTAACTCACCCTTGCACCTGCAAATCAAGGAGGAATTCAATCGCAGGGCATTTAAAAGAGTGAGGGGTGAATCAAGCTCCCAAGCCCAAGAGGATGAGCAAGAAGAAGGGCAAGAGCCGATGCAAGAGGAGTACTATGAGCAAAGAGGAGGACATGTGTTCGAGGGATTGACCTATAATGAATGGGGTCATGAGGTATGGTCTTTGAGGACGGATGTGGATGATCTTAGGAATGATTACTCTTTCCTTCGATCGGATATGACAAGATTGACAGACAGTTATCATGTTCTCAATACTACTGTGGACTCCATCAATAGGAACGTGAACACGATGACCACCAACATGGAGGAGATTCTTGAAGCCCAACGAGCAATGATGAACTGGCACATCAAGGAGGGCCACTTTACTCATCCACGTTATCCTCCTCTGTGATGTGTAAAACATCATGAGGAAGGGTAAAAAATTCTTATCTCTATCTTGCTTTCCATTCCCATTTCCCTAGTTTGTTTAGTTTGAATTGATATTGTTATGATTTTGGGATTTGTAGGAATTTGATGTTATTTATATTTTCTTAGATGATGTTTGACTTGGATTTTTTATGATTTTGCTATTTAGTATTGTGCTTTATTGTGCATTGCATGATTTTTTCTCCACTTCTTTGCAAAACTTTTTAGACCCTTGGTCCAAAAAAGTTTGGGGGGATGTGTTCGTTTTGTCATTCTCATTGCAATGCTATTTTTAGATTGATTTTGGTAGTATTCCTATGCTTTGATGCCTATTGTGTTGATGAGGCCTTATTTTGCTTGTATTGATGGCCATATTGTTGCTTGCTTTTGAGTAGTGAATGCATGAGATATGTTTATTGTTGTGTGGATGAATTGAAAGTCATGATAAGTGAAATGGAGTTATCTCTTGATTCTTGTTTGATCTTTGATACTTTTGATTCTATGATTCTTGAAATTTCGATGATATGAGCATTATTGAGATGATATGAGTCTTAATCACCTATTACCCGTGAATTTTGAGTCATCTATGCCCGTTTCAATCTTGAATGGATGATATTTCTTTGATGTGAGTTCCACACACATACATTTTACTCTAGAACTTGGCTTTGGTCTTATTTGAGGCTACATTAGATAAGGATTTCACATGATATGATTTGAGGCATTTCTTTGATATATATTGAGCCACTTTTCCATATAAGCCTACCATTGATGTTATTATCCATTGCTCACCATTTTGTGCTTATAATCCTTTCCTTTGGCTAACCACACTTTAAGTCATTTTCCTTCCTTTTTGGAACTCTTTTGTCCCTATGATTAGTAGAGTGAAAAGAAGGAAGAAAGATTGGTGATTTCATGAAGAACATGGTGGCCCTAGTTGAAAGATATTCAAGTATGCATGGATTGATGAGAAAATGTGCAAAGGCAAGTGCTAGCAAAGCTTAAGGAAAAAGGTTGACTTTTTATGAATTTATGGTCAAGTTTGACTCTAGTGTTGTGAGTATGTTCACAACTTGTTTAAAGGGAAGATTGATTCTTTGAAGTGTGACTTTGAAAGAGCATGACGAGTAAGTGCAACATTGCATGAAGATATGATCTACATGATGATTCCTTCTATGCTTTACTAATCATACTTAGTCACTTTTATCCATATATTCCTTCCCTACTAAAGAGCCAACACTACAACGTTTAAAAGTCCTCAATGATTAGTGAATAATTTGTCTTGTCAAGAGATGGAGAATGTAGACTTGAGCCAAGCCTATGGTAGTATGTGTATGTGGTGTGATGATAGAGTGAGCTTTTACACTTGAGGGTTGAGTGAAACACCAATCTTGTGAGGATCATGACTCATTGACTTGATATTGTGCTAATTGATTTGATTTTGATAGTTAAGTGGATGATATTGTATCTTAGATTTACTAGATATTAAGTGATGATTCTATGGCATTGATCTTGTACTTGATGCTTCATTGATACAATTATTCCCCTATCTTATCGCTTCGTTGCTCGAGGCAGAGCAACAATCTATTTTGGGGGTGTGATTAGGGTCATAATTGCATCTTTTGCATCTATTTCTATAGGGTTTTGATATGTTTATGTTCATATTTGACCCTAATATGCTATACTTTTTGCATTTAATCCTTTTTGGCTAGAAAGTTATGATTATTGGTGAAAACGAGCAAAATGAGGAAGAAACGAGCAAGATCGAGAAAAGTCCTAAATTCTGGAGTTGAGCCAATGGAAGCAATTGATGTTCCATGTTGAATATCTTGAAGAGAGGGTCGCAACGAAAGAAGAATTGAGTCAATCGGAGTTCTAGAACTCAAGATATGACAAAACAAGGAAAGTCGAGCATTACCTGAGCTAAGGACACAAATCGGCAGCACATACCTTTAACACGGCAGGCCCTGACTTGAAGTCGTGTGCCCATATACTGACTGGACAGACCCATCACCGCACGCGTGGATGCACGACTCTGATCGACAGCGAGCACGTTGGAGCTCGACAGAAATGGTAACCAAGCGACCAGGATGCCGAGTGTGATCGGCAGCCAACAAGCTTGAGCGCGGCAGGAGTGCAACTCGCGAAACAAAGCTGTTGATCAAGATCGGCAGCCATTAAGCCTGTGGTCGGCAGCCGTGTAAAAATCCGAGTTTTCAGGGCTAGTTTCGTATTTTTGTGCGTTTTAATGAAGGGCATCTTGGTAAATGATCTAAAGGTTCTTTGTATACTTCCATATCAGATTTCCAAGGACATTATCTCATAATTCTTAGATTACACACATCATCATAATCTCTCTCTAGATTTGTAGAAGTTAGAGGTAGTTTCTAGTTGGGTTCTCTTAGATTTCTTCATACGATTTCTCCAATAACTTTTGATCTACCGTTCGGATCTTTAATCCGTTTGTTGCTGCACGTTCATCTCAACTAGAGCTACGTTTCTTCCGTTTGAATTTCGTTTTCCATTGACGGATCATTTATTAGCTTTTGGAGGTAATTAGTATCTTTCCAATTTCATTTGTAATAGGTAAGATTTTGTATTCCTATTTCAATTTCAGCATAATGATGATTGTAGCTAGTTCAATTTCTCATTTGTTTTCCAAATTAGCCATGGGCTAATACCTTTATGTGTTAGTGTCTTATGGATTAATGTGGTGTTAATGTTGATCTTTTGAATGCTATGAGATGTTGTATGATCAATTCTCTACATTGATGGTTTGTATGAATGCTTGGCATGTGTAGTTGATCATAAGAGCCATTAGGGAAGTTGCTTCATATGAGAATTGGGCTCTTTTCCTAAATCTTCTTGTTATTAGGACAATGCATGTTAGGTGTTTGATAAAATTCCTAAGATAATGAGAATTATCCTTAGTGAATAGAAAGAACAATAGGGGCTCTAATGTGTATCTAGGGAGACCTTTGCATGTTAGAGAGACTTGCCAATTGATTATACAATAGCTCATTTCATGATTAAGTGATACAACACCATGTGAAACATAGGATAGTACACTAATACATACTCTCACAACTTGCTCACTTTGCACCAAAGTGATAGGCAGTTTACTTTCTTGACAAGCTAGTAGACATTAGAAACCTTCCCCACTTTATTGCTTTGTGTAATTTCGAATTTGAATAACAACATACCTTACAAATCTCCCATCTCCCTGAGTTCGATAAATAATAAACATGGTCATCTTGTCACGACGATAACGATCATGTGCACTTGCGTGTAGATACTATTTGGGCAAACAACATCACTACTAGTTTCCTATATAGCTACTGTCCATACTCCGGACTGGGCGAGCTTCTCCTCGAGCTACTTTTCCTTGTGCTATTCCGGGTTGTGGTGATGGTAGCAGATTTCAGCCTTGTCTCCTGAGTGTTGGCGAGCTCCCCTGTAGGTGGGCAAGCTTCCCTGCGAGCTCTCTCTCTCCTGGTGTTGGTCAACTCTTGGCAAGTCATCATGCGTCTGGGCGAGCTCCCATGCATCTGGGCGAGCTCACCTGCGTCTGGACTCTGGATGAGCTCCCCTGCGTCTGGGCGAGCTCCCCTGTTACTCTTGGTGTTGACTTGGTCTAAGCTGACGTCGTGGCATGGGGCCATGCTGGCGAGGTCCTGGCGCGCTCCTCAACCTCCACGCTGGCCAGCTTCTGGCGAGCTCCTTAGCCTCCATGCTGGCCAGCTCCTCAACCTTGGTTATTTATTCTTGTAATCCTTCATTAGTAGTTCGCTTTAGTTTGCCTATCAACACTATCTGCTCGAGGTTTTTATGTATTCAATTATATGCCTAAAGATGCATGATCTGAAGACTGCTTTCATATGATTATATGGATTATATGTGCATATGCTTAATTTTGTGATATCCTATGCCTGCGAACAAAACCATCATGTTTTACAGAAAACAAAAATCATTGTGCCCTTCGTTCATACCCAAAGCAGGAAACCCCCAATTTCCTGAAATGGAAATCAAAACCATATTCCAAATTTGAAATCGAAAATGAATTCGCACCTACCACGAGCCGCAATGACGGTGGCGACTGCCTCTGACCAGACGGTGCCGCGAGACAAGTGTCACTCGTCAGCACCTCAGGTTGGCGACGGAGGGACGCAATGGTCGGGAATGTCGATGGTGCCTCAGGTTGCACGATGGATGGCGTCACCTCCTCGCGACGGCACCGCACCGAGATCGGAGGCCCCCTGAAGTGGCCCCGATGGACGACAAAGGGTCGCAAACCGCAGAGCGCGATGGTGGCTGACCGCCTAGCACGACCAACACCGGCCCCTGGTTTGGATGGCGATGAATGGTTGGACGACGGGTGCGACAGGTGGCATCTGGCGACTGCATAGCGCGCGATGGTGGCCCCCACAGCGACGGCTCTGTACGTCTCATGATGGTGCCATACGTCTCGCGACGGCTCTGTGCCCGACAACGCCGGACCTTGGTTTACGGCGACGGCGAGCCGCGACCACCTCCACGATGGCGAAAAATCCACCCACGATCCGCAAACGATCTGCTTAATTTTTTATCGCAACTAATCTGATACTTGACAAAGCAACGCCAAAATATCCGAAAACCCTATGATTAAAGATGCTTGGGCCTTTACTATGTTATTTGGGCCTTAGGTTATAAATTTATATGAGCCCCTTTATATCTATTGGACCAATTTGGTTTGGGCCTTCTTTTATTAAGGTTATATTAATTTTTTGAAGCCCACATTGTCAATAATATTTTTTTTGGGCCTTCATTAATAATAATTTATGGGCCTGAAGTCCATGAATAAAACCTTAATTAATTCAATTATTATTTTTAGGCCTGAAGTCCCATTAGTAAAAATTAATATCCCCTAAATTAATTAAAAAAATTTGTCGTAGCATAATTATTTTTCTTGAGCCTTATTTTTAAATGCTACAAATCACTAATTTTAATTAGTGCCACATTATAATAAATTTTTATTTATTAATTTCTTTGTAGCACTACATGTCTGATGTCACTAAACGTGAATTCGATGAATTGGCACTTGACGGCCATAACTTCTTGACATGGGCTCTTGACGTTGAAATCCACTTAGCCTCTTAGGATCTTACTGACACAACTAGACAACCATCTAAATCCAAAATTGCCCAGAAGGCACAAGCTCTGATCTTTTTGAGACATCGTCTCAATAAGGATCTCAAAAATGAGTAACTCACTGAAAATGATCCATCTATGTTATGGGTATCCCTGAAGGATCGTTTCCAACAACAACACGATGTGATCCTTCCCCAAGCCAAATACGATTGGCTAAACCTCCGCTTACAAGATTTTAAATCTGTCACGGAGTATAACTCAGTCTTGCATCGAATTGTTTCTCAGCTAAGGCTTTGCAATGAAACTGTAACCTATGCTGAGTTAATTCAAAAGACACTTTCCACTTTCCACGCAAATAATCTAGTACTCCAGCAGCAGTACAGAGCCAAAGAATATAAGACCCATTCTGAGCTTATTTCTGCAGTCCTTGTCGCAGAAAAATATAACTGTTGATGAAAAATCCCAACATAAGGTCAGTTGGTTCACAAGCAGTGCCAGAAGCACATGCTGCGCGGAAGAACTTTAGAGGTTGTAAAAATCCCAATACGAGCCGCGGATCGACCTTAAGTCGAGGCCGTGGTAGGGGACGAGGCTGAGGTCGCAAGAATGCACAACAAAGTGCAAATGACAAAGATGCACCTCAAGATCAAAAAAATACTCAACCATCGAGCTCAAATTCACAGAACAAACGAATCTATTATAGATGTGGATGCGATGACTATTGGTCTCGCACGTGTCGTACTCCAAATCATCTAGTGGAATTATATCAACGTATGCTAAAAGACAAAAAGGGAAAGGATCCTCAAGGTGAAACACACCACACCGACCTGCCTGAAGCAGGCTTTGACATAGACAAGGTTGATCTCTTGGGTGAACATATGACTATTGTCTACAAAATTAATACGTATTTGATATAGTAGGACCTAAGTGACCCCTTGTGCGGCTGATAAATCAGCGTCTGTAATCTTGGCTCTCCTTAGCATTCCTTATATTGAAACGTACAATTGTGTTCTTATGGAGATGAATAATTCGTGCTTAGTAGATAGTACTACTACACATAATATCTTGAAAAATAGAAAAGTTTTCCAAACTTTAATTGAAAACAAAGGAAGTGTCACTACAATTTCCGACGATAATATTCAAATTGTTGGCTCCGGAAGAGCCTCGATAATCCTCCCTATGGGTACCAAATTAACTATAAAAAATGCTTTATTGTTTCCACAATCAAAGCGTACCCTCCTCAGTTTTAAAGACATTCGAGTAAATGGTTACCATATTGAGACGAACACTGAGGACAATAGTGAATATCTCTTAATGACTCACTATTTAGATTGTCGAAAATATATTGTCAAAAAACTTCCTTCTTTCTCGTCTGGCTTGTATTACACATACATCAGACCGTCCAACCTCCATACAACTTTTAACTTAAAATATCATGATCCCGGACAAACCATGATGCGTCGAATTTTATGTAATTCAACTGGTCATAATATTACAAATAACAGAATCCCTTCTGTTAATGAATACATATGTGATGCATGCACAATGGATAAAATAATAATACGACCGTCTCGTACTAAAGTAAGAACTGAATCTCCTAAATTTCTTGAGCGAATTCAAGGAGATATTTATAGACCTATTCATCCTGCTTCCGAACCATATCAGTACTTTATGGTCCTTATTGGTGATTCCACTCGGCGGACTTATGTCACTTTGTTATCCACCCGCAGTACTGTTTTTGCAAAGCTTATTGCCCAGATTATTGAATTAAAATCACAATTCCCAGATCATCCAATCAAACCATTCGAATGGACAATGCCGGTAAATTTATCTCGAAGGCATTTGATGATTATTGCCTGGCAATGAGAATTAAAGTGGAGCATTCGGTCCCTTACGTTCATACTCAAAATGGTCTAGCCAAATCGTTAATCAAACATCTTAAATTAATCTCTAGACCATTACTACATAATACAAACTTACCCATTTCATGTTGGGGCATGCAATTCTACATGCATCATCACTAACATGCATCCAAATTCGACCAACTGCATATAATGAATATTCCCCTCTACAACTCGTGCGTGGAAATGAGCCTAACATTTCCCATCTGCGTACTTTTGATTAGCGTTTAAGTATCCATGTATTTTACCTATTTTGTGTAATATAATGTATTGTTTAGCGTATTTATATATAATTTCACACTTTCTAATTAGTTATAAGTATTTATGTTTTCTATATAAATAAGAAGCATATGTATAATTCAACCTAACCATTATGTCTATTGTATATTGTTGAGGTCTTAAGTGGAGTTTTATTTATCCAAATTTTATGATATTGAACACCTAAGACAATGTACTAAATACTTAAGACACTTTAGTGATCCAGTTTTACATGTTTGGATTGTATTTGTACTCAAAAGTGAAGACTCTATTTTTGTCCAATGTTTGGACTCAAAACACATTTTCGTATTTGCACAATATCTGGAGCCTCACTAAACCAATTGAACCAATTCTAGTTGTATTTGATCACTAATTCGTTGCTCTACAACTTGTCTTCAGGGCTCAAGTGTCAAAAGGTCCGGCTTCAATGTTCAAAATGACAATCAATACAAGGGCTTCAGAATTCCGTCATCTCAGTACACATGTTGGGAAACAATTCACCATAATTTACACAAAAGTCCAATTTACACAAGACCAAAGCCATTGGTTAGCCAAGAAATTCATCAAGACACAGTAAAAATATTAAAGGCGTTGATTTTGTGCAAGCTGAGATATCTGCTTTTCAAGAGACCACCATAAATTCGCGGAGAAAAACAATCCAGTTTTACCAACTTCACTATTCTGGTCATAACTTACAATCTAGAGATCTGATTTTTGAGATCTTAGACTCCTTGGAATTTTAATCCAACGTCCTACAACTTTCATTCAGAAGTCAAGATGAAATTCGGACGGAAATGGCAATTAAATTACTGATCTTTACAAGCCACGTGAATTGGTTGCTAAAGTCTCCATGATTCACTATTTGGAGGCCTATATAAAGAGCCCTTTAGCAACCCTTGAAGGCATCCCATTTTTCTTGTAATCCTTCTATCTTAGTCTAGTATCTCTCTTAGAAATATGAGTTCTTATTGTATTAGTATGAGTAGCTAAATATTTTACTAGAGTTAGGGATGAAGCTTTAGTAAAGTATTAGTAATGTTCTTGGTTATTCAATAAAGATTTTCAAAGTTTCAATCCTTTAGTCATTTGAAGAGTTTTTAAGAGAGGTTTTGATGTGTCATTACTTTGATTTGTTGTAGACTTATTGGCACAACAAATGCTTAGTTTTACACATCAACTGTTGATTTTATAAACTTGTTCGAAGTTCTAAAGGTACTTTTCAAAAGTATTATATGTGCTCAAAGTTATATCTTCCGATTGAAATCACTTGATTGTTAGATTTCGATTGAGTTATCAAAGATAACCAAGATCATAACTCTAGTATTTTTATCTAAAGTGGAATCCCGAAGCTCTAGTATTTTGTTACTCTATTAAAACCTCTCAACTAGTTTGTATCTTTTTCTTCCAAATCTCCCTGTGGTTCGAGACACTCGGTCTCCCGAGAAATTTCATTACTTGAAATCAACCTACACTTGGGTACGTAACTCTCAAGGAGCTATCAACTTTCGGTTTTGCAGTGTATGTTCCTATACACCTCCTAAGCGAACCTCTATTGGCCCACAAAGGAATCTAGGTATTTACATCGGTTTTGTATCTCCTCCTATACTGAAATACCTTGAACCTTTAACTGGGGATTAGTTTACGGCCCGATTCACTAACTGCACATTCGATGAAGATCACTTTCCGGCATTAGGTGGAGATAAAAAATACTAATGTAAATAAATGCCATGAAATTACTTGGAATGTAAAAGATCTTCAATACTTAGACCCACACACTAGTCAATCTGAACTTGAAGTTCAAAAGATAATAAATTTGCAATACTTAGCAAATAATCTGCCAGATGCATTCACTGATCGTAAAGGAGTGACTAAGTCGCATATACCTGCAGTAAATGCCCCAGAGGGTACAAATCCCATTGAAATCAAATACCCCCATACGCCGTAAGCGTAAAGGAAACTTTAATTTAAGTGAATCAAGTTCGTGAAAAAGTAAAGCTAGCAAAAACATTATGTCACCCTTGAAATCTCCTGAAGAGATTCGTCTGGAAGACGAGAATCCTAGTCAAAATGCACGTGCACAAGAAAACAATGACTCTAGGATTGCGGAACCACCAGACCGATATCCTTTGGGAAATGAAGAGAATCTGGTTGATGTAAATATCGAAGTTTCAACAAACTTCATAAATACGGGAGAAACTTATAGCAGAAATACTACTGTTGTCGACAACATATTTGTAGCCACAATTGCCTTCTCTATTTCAAATAATGATCATGATCCTGAACCCAAAACTATATCCGAGTGCTGGAAGCGCTCCGATTGGGTGAAATGGGAAGCATCAATTAAGGCAGAGCTAGACTCGCCAAATAAACGAAAAGTATTCGGTTCCATCGTTCGTACCCCAAAAAATATTGTCCCTGTAGAATAAAAATGGGTATACATACGAAAGCGAAACAAAAATAATAAAATAGTGAGATACAAAGCGAGGTTAGTAGCTCAAGGGTTTTCGCAGAGACCCTGTATTGATTTCGATCAAACCTACTCTCTTGTTATGGATGGAATAACATTCCGCTTTTTAATATCCCTGGCAGTTAAACTAAACTTAGAAATGCATTTAATGGACGTAGTTACCACATACTTATATGGATCCTTAGATACTGATATCTATATGAAAATCCCTGATGGATTAAAGATTCCCCAGATGTGGAATAATGAAAATTGTAGTATGTTCAGCATAAAACTACAACACTCGTTATATGGTTTAAAACAATCAGGTCGAATGTGGTATAATCGACTTAGTGAATAAGAAGGAACACGTAAATAACGAAGCTTTTCCTTGTGTATTTATAAAGAAATCCCTTAATGGTTTTTGTATCATCTCGGTGTACGTTGATGATCTAAACATCATTGGAACAAGGAAAGAGATTGAAGAAGCAAGTTCCATATTGAAAACTGAATTCAAAATGAAAACTTTAAGTAAAACCAAGTTCTGTCTCGGCCAGCAGACCGAGTACTTCCCTGAAATAATATTAATACACCACTCAACCTACTTAAAGAAAGTATTGGACAGATTCCACATGGATAAATCTCATCCATTAAGTACACCAATGGCTGTCCGTTCCTTCGAAGTGGAAAATGACCCATTTAGACCTAAAGAAAATACCGAAGAGCTATTAGGACCTGAAGTTCCTTATCTTAGTGCGATTGGCGCACTGCTCTATCTTGCAAACTGCACTAGGCCGGATATTGCCTTTGCAGTGAACTTACTTGCAAGGTTCAGTGCCTCCCCTACGAGGAGACATTGGAATAGTGTGAAACATGTTTTACGATATCTTCAAGGTTCGCAAGATCTTGGTCTGTTTTATCAAAGAAACCAAGACAAAACACAATGCGAAATTGCAAACCGATTATGTTTTTCTCTGTGGTGGGAGATCTGTCAAACAAACTACGGTGATCACATCGTCAAACCACTCAGAGATCATAGCTCTGTACGAAACGACACGAGAATGTGTTTGGTTGAAATCCTTGGTAAAACACATTTACAACTCATGTGGTATCCCTTCTAATGACTTAAGCCCCTTCAGTTATTTATGAAGATAACGCTGCATGTATTGCTCAAATGAGTAATGGCTATGTCAAAGGGAACTTGACGAAATATATTTCCTCTAAATTCTTTTATCCTCACGAACTCCAGAAGAGTGGTGAGATCACGATAAAATAAGTACGCTCAAGTGACAATCTTGCAGATTTGTTCACTAAATCCCTTCCCACTTCTACTTTTGAAAAGTATGTACATGGAATCGGGATGCGTCGACTTGGAAGATTGTCATCTTCAGGGGGAGTATTAAATGCAAAACAATCCTGAAGATTGGATCCCGAAGATCAATGATTATACTCCTCATGTTAACTTTTGTATTCCTCCATGTCACTGTTATTATGTCCAAGGGGGAGTGTTGTAATATATTGGATTATATATTATATGGACATAATAAGATATTTAGTCTAGTGGGCTTTAGGCCTATGGGCTTAGGGTTAGGGTTAGAATACTTTACTATATAATGTTGTATTATATACTCTTGTAAATATAAAACGATATACACAGACATATTATACATCTCCTGGCTTGGTCGCCCCCAGACGTAGTCACGTTGTGACGAACTGAGTAATCAAACTCTTGTTCTTTTATGCTTTACTTTATTGCTACGCAAATTACAACACAAAATGCACTAATTTAATGCTATACGGTTTCTGACATATAGAACAATTAATTAGGAAATAGTAAAAGTTTAATTAATTCAGTAATAACTAATTCTGATTCTTTGTAATTGATTGACATATAGAACAATTAATTAGGAAATAGTAAAAGTTTAATTAATTCAATAATAACTAATTCTGATTCTCTTTGTAATTGATTATAAAAAATGGTTTAGACTGCACTTGGACTTCAAAAGTGTCTTTGATAGTGATTTTTCCATTTTTAATCAACATAACAATTAAAAAAAAAACTTAATTGCCAAAGTTGTCGGCATGGGTGGCTAGGAAATTAACACGTATGACGTATGGGCCTATGGAGGGGAATTAGTATGTATGGGTTTGGGTGGGTAGCATTACCAGTGTAAGGCGCGTGGACTTCATTCTTTTATTTATGTATAATTGGAAAGAAATTTCTAGGTAAGTGTGTGCTCTATATATATATATATATATATGAATAAATGAGTAAGTCTTTTCACGTATACCAGGTGTATTGTGCAACTCAAGTATATTTTTAAAAATTACATTATTTATCACTGAAAATTACACGTATTATTATTAAAAAGTTACACCATTAAAAATACACTTTTCAGTAATAATATGTGTAATTTTTTAATAATATTTTGTGTAATTTTTTTAAAATGCATTTAAGTTGCACA
>JAPKLY010002994.1:0-21063 GCA_026898435.1 Prunella vulgaris | reverse complement strand
CTGAGCTTATCTGACTCGTTACTGAACTGTCCCTGCTGCCCCTGTGGACCTTCAGCATACTGAGTACTTCAGGAAATCCTGACTAAGTGTGTTAGAGCATTTTTCTGAGTCTTTCAGAAAAATCTGACATCAGTGTATTCCCCCCATACACTGATTATATTCGTTTCGGGACCAACAAGTGGTATCAGAGCAGTGGTTCAAAAGATCACTGACTTTGTTTACCAACAGTTTCTGAGGAGAAACTTTTGGTGGTCTACTGAACTGATCCTATTTCTGAAAAACTGCATATCATGGCATCCGGTTCTAAACGCCTCGAGGGCAATCTTCCTGAATTCTCTATTGACAATTATGACTATTGGAAATTCAGGGTACTTGCACATCTCTACTCTATCCATGATCAGATGCCACAGGTGATTGAGCATGGCCCAATCAGATTTATGAGAAATCTTCAGACGACATGGCCCGTTGCTGGCAATGTACCTGTTCCAGCCGCCAGAGATGAAGAAGTGGAGAGGTCCGCGCTTAATTCTGATCAGATTAAGCAAATTGGACTGGATAATGTTGCTAAGAACATTATACTCCACACCGTTTCTTATGAGAATTCGGCCAGACTTATGCACCTGAGGACAGCTAAAGAAATCTGGGATACTTTGAGAGAGATGAGTGAGGGATCAGAAAAGATCAAGGAGAACAAGAGAGATCTTGCAATTAGGAAGTTTGAAGCCTTCCGGATGCTAGAGGGAGAATCCATCGATCAGATGGAAGCTCGGTTCATTAAGATGATGAACGAGCTAGCAACCCTTAGGAAGGAGTTTCCCAAGAGGGAGGTGTCTTCTAAAATCCTAAATTGTCTCCCAGAAAGATGGGACACAGGAGTAATCTTATTAAAGAATACTCAGGACCTTACAAACATTCCTTACTCTCACCTATTCTCAGAGTTAAAGGCTCTGGAATTCGACCTCGATAAGAGAAAGAAGGGTGCTGTCAGTGAGGAAGTTAGTGAGGAGAAGACTCCTGAAAAAGAAAAGAGCGTGGCTCTTAAAGCTACTCCTGAGCCTGAGGCTGGATCTGGCTCCAAGTCTCTGAAGGACATGAACAAAGATGAGCTAGCCTTGGAGTACAGCCTGATGGCACGGCGATTCGAGAAAATGAACTCTCATTTCGGTAGGTATAAGAAATTTTATACTGACACCCGTGATCGCAGGTACTCCAGCCCCAGGAGATCTTGCCCCCGAAGAGAAGAAAGGAGGGGTTCAGATTCCAGGAGGGATCGCAATGAGCCCGAGAGACGAAGAGATGAGAAGAGGAGAGATGATGTGCCCAGAAGATCCAGCTCCAAACCTGAACGATCATCAGGGAGCAGGAGGGAGTCATCTGATAAAAGGTACACTGACAAGAAGTTTGCTTCTGATGTAGATCAGTGCTACCACTGCAAAAAGACCGGACACTATCAGTATGATTGTCCGGAGCTCAGTGCTCGTGAGCGAGAAGATCGGAGAGCAAAGAGAGAGCTCAGGGCATCAGACCGGAGAGCGTTGCTTGCTGAGGATTCCTCAGATTCAGATGGCCCAGGACGCCGGTCCCCTGAACTCTTCTCCGATGAAGAGTATGATGACCTCTGCCTGATGGCAGATAACGAGGTATGTTCTTCTGCCTCTTCTCCTGATCACGCACCTGAGTTTAGCTCAGATTCAGCAGGAGAACTCGACCTTCAGCTCGCCCTAGAGCAATTGATGGTTGATTTCTCAAGGTTGCAGGAGACTCATACTCACACAGTGGATGTGAATGCACATCTGAGTGAGGAGAACGATCGGTTAACTGAGTCTCTCAGAGTAAGAGATACTGAAGAAGCCCTCAGATTAGTACATCTTCAGGAAGAGCTACTTCATGCTCGGAACAAGCATGATGAAGCTCCACTGGAGGTAGAAAGACTGAAGGGTGTAATCAGCTCGCTGATTGAGACTCGTGACACGGATCTGTTCCTTGCTCAGGAACAACTGTTGATTGAGCGAATTGCTCTGAGAGTGATGTTCGAAACTGAGTGGCAAGCTCGCATTTGTGCTGAGCAAACTGCTTGGGATCTTGAGCTGATCTCAAAGGAGAAAGCTCATGAAGAGTTGGTGCTTCAATACACCTCTGAAATTGAGGCCCTGAAAGAAACAAATGGGCATCTTGAAGCTAAGCTGAAGAAGTTATACACATCTACCCAAGTGGTTGATGAGTTGACAAGTTTCTCTTAGCTAACTAATGGTGCTAAAGCTGGGTTAGGCTATGATGCCTCAAAAGACCCAAAGGGCAAGAAAAAGAGAGGTGCTTCAGGGAGCAACTCTCAGAAGAAGTTTGTCCCTGTCCTAACTGATGACAAGAGCTCAAGTGTTGCTCATCAGAATAAAGGCAAAGGGAAGGAGAAAATGCCTGCTGAACCTGTCAGGCAAAGGGCTGAGGATTCTAGGCCAAAACCTAAGGGAAAAGCCAAGGCTCCTCATCCTGAGTCAGGGAAGACAGATCAAGGGAAATCCAAGGCTCAGCCTAGGAATCCTCAATCTGGGAAAAATTCTGCTCCCAGCACTTCTCAGGCCCAGCCTAGAAATGTTCAGAGCAGAAGAAACTCAGGACAGAGGAGGCCTCAGGCAAGGCCAAGGATTACTGAGGTCCAGATCCCTCAGACAGGGCACAGAGCCCATCAGGAGCGTCCTAATCCACAAAGGAGAAGGACAAACCAGGTGGCCTCTGAAAGGCAAAGGAGACCTGACTCCAGAAACACTCAGGCTAGACCTCAAGTGCCAAAAGGTCAGGCCCGAGCTGCTCCTTCAAGGGATCAAACTCAGCCCAATGCACCCAGGCTAAGGAGGAATAGGAGGCCCACCCCCAGAAATTAATACAGGGCTCCTGTATCTCAGGCTGACACCCATACACCCTCAACTTCCCAGGCACAAAGGAAGAAGAGAACTGTGTATGTTGATATTTCAGGGAAACATGTTTACTCTTCTGATGCTATCAGAATTGTTAAACAAATCTGGATCCCGAAAGGTATGGCTGACTCAGTAGGACCCAATACGAGATTGGTACCTGAGGCCTGATTCTTTTCAGGTCACTGCGGGCTACAAGAAGAGGAAGGAGGATCTGATGAAGGACAGGTACTTGGACTCAGGATGTTCCAGGCACATGACCGGATTTCGTGATCTCCTTCAGGATTATGTAGCTCAAGAAGGCCCGCAGGTAACCTTTGGTGATAACTCTAAGGGTTTCACCAGAGGATTCGGAACCCTTGTTATTAACTCTGTCCGTGTAATGAATGTATCATATGTTGAGGGACTGAGACATAACTTACAATCGGTTACTCAGTTCTGTGACCGAGGATATAGTGTAGAATTTACATCTAACATGTGTCTTGTGAAGGACAAATCTACACTACAGGTTCTGATTACAGGTGTCAGGAGGGGCAATGTATATTTTGCTGACTTCAAGAGCAGCCCTCCTGAAACCTGTCTGGTCGCTAAGAGCTCCTCTGAGCTCAGTTGGCTTTGGCATAAACATCTGAGTCACTTAAACTTCAAGATTATTAACAAAATCTCTAGACTCTCTCTTGTAGATGGTCTGCCTAATGAAGTTTTTAGCAAAGACCACGTGTGCGGAGCATGTCAGGAAGGCAAGCAAACCAAAGCCTCATTCAAGGTGAAGGAAGCCTTCTCTACTGACAGAGTGCTTCAGCTCCTGCACATGGATCTTTTTGGTCCAGTAACTCCTGTCAGCATAAATGGTAGGAAATATACCCTTGTTGTTGTTGATGATTATTCCAGGTACACATGGGTTATTTTCTTGCTGAACAAAAAGGAGACTCAGGTCAAGCTTCCAGAGTTACTCAAGCAATTGAGTACTGAACAGGGTCAGAGCATAGTCAGGATCCGATCAGATCGAGGAACTGAGTTTATAAACTCTATTATAACTGACTTTTGTACTAACCATGGTATAGCTCATGAGACTTCAGCAGCCAGGACCCCTCAGCAGAATGGGGTAGCTGAAAGAAGGAATCGAACCCTGAAGGAAGCTGCCAGGACCATGTTGGCTGAATCAGGACTGCCCAAGAAGTACTGTGCTGAAGCAATCAACACTGCTTGCTACACTCAGAACCGATCTATGCTGAACAAACAACACGCTCAGACACCCTATGAAACTTGGAACAAGAGGAAGCCTCGCATCTCTTATTTCCATATTTTTGGGTGTAAGTGTTTCATCCTGAACAATGGGAAAGACCAGCTGAAAGCCTTTGATAGCAAATCTGATGAGGGAGTTTTCTTAGGATACTCCTCAGTCAGTAAAGCTTTCAGGGTGTATAACTTTCGGACCCTTTGTGTGGAGGAAACACCTCATGTTGTGTTTGATGAGACTGCATCAGTGCATAGGAAACAGGTTCCAAGTCCTTAAACTGAGGGAATTACCAAAAGGGTAACGAGACTGAGTCTGAAGAATCCTGAATTCAAGATCAAACTTGTCAGTGCTCCCAAGGGATGGGATGATGATGATGAAGATCAGGATGGATTTCAGGCCAACCCTCAGCAAGCCCCTGCCTCGGAAAACGTTGAGTCTCAGACGGAAGGACAGACTCAACCTGAGGTACGTACTGTCGGTGATGATGCTTCAGCACCTGAGACAGTTACTGAGTCCAACACTGTAGGGGGAAACAATTTCTTTGATATTGGTCAACCCTCAGGAAATGACTCAGTATCCCCTGTTCTTGCTCGTTCCGCCTCTTTGCCTATTATTGTCAAGACTAATGTTTCAGGATCAGGCAATGGAACGTCAGTAGCTCCCAGTGCTCCAGTCAGCAGGAGGCGATGGCTAGATGATCACTCATTGGCTGATATCATTGGGGATATCAATTAGGGGGTCAGGACGAGGTTGTCCTTTGGTGAAAGCGCTATGTTTTGTTGCTTCCTGAGTGATCAGGAACCTACAAGCATAGAAGAAGCTCTAGCTGATCCCAACTGGATCCTAGCCATGCAGGATGAGCTCAATCAGTTTGAGCGGAATCAGGTTTGGGAGTTAGTTGAGAGACCTAGGCGTCAACATGTTATTGGCACCAAGTGGGTTTTTAAGAACAAGAGGGATGAGAAGAATGTTGTTGTCAGAAATAAGGCCAGACTAGTAGCAAAGGGTTACTCTCAGGCCGAAGGTATCGACTATGATGAAACCTTTGCTCCAGTCGCAAGATTGGAAGCAATCAGGTTGTTTCTGGCTTATGCAACATTCAGGAAATTCAAAGTGTATCAGATGGACGTAAAGAGTGCTTTTCTGAATGGTGTACTGAATGAAGAGGTGTATGTTGAGCAACCTCCTGGATTCGAAGTTGGTAATAAGGTATATCACCTGAAGAAAGCTCTTTATGGCCTGAAGCAAGCTCCGAGAGCTTGGTATGATACATTATCCCAATTCCTGATAGACCACGGGTTCGTGAAAGGAACAGTGGACAGGACCCTCTTCCGGATCACCGAAGGGGAAGACATTCTCTTGGTTCAGATTTATGTGGATGACATAATATTTGGATCTCCTAATCTGAAGCTTTGTGAGAAATTCTCCAAGTTGATGACTGGGAAATTTAAGATGTCAATGATGGGAGAAATGAATTTCTTTCTGGGTCTCCAAGTCAGGCAAACTGACTCCGGAATTTTCATTAATCAGTCC
Organism: Prunella vulgaris; assembly: GCA_026898435.1. Taxonomy (NCBI): domain Eukaryota; kingdom Viridiplantae; phylum Streptophyta; class Magnoliopsida; order Lamiales; family Lamiaceae; genus Prunella; species Prunella vulgaris. The sequence continues at coordinate 15,381 of JAPKLY010002994.1, read as the reverse complement.
AAGTATGCGAGGGACTTGATTCAGAAATTTGGAGTTCAGTCCAGCAAAGTCTCACGCATTCCCATGAACACAAATGAGAAGCTGGATCCTGACAAAGAAGGAGTCTCAGTAAATCAGACTGAATATAGGGCACTGATAGGATGTTTATTATATCTGACTGCTAGTCTACCTGACATCACTTATGCAGTTGGAGTTTGTGCAAGGTATCAGTCTGATCCAAAGAAGAGTCATCTAGAGAGTGCCAAAAAGATACTGAAATACCTGAGAGGTACAGTCAATCTAGGGCTTTGGTATCCCTCTGATGACAACCTAGAACTGACTGGCTATTCAGATGCTGATTATGGAGGCTGTACACTTGATAGGAAATCAACTACAGGAACATGTCAGTTTCTCGGGAGTAAACTGATCTCTTGGTTTTCTAAAAAGCAAACCAGTGTTGCAACGTCTACTACTGAGGCTGAGTATATGGCGGCAGGCAGTTGTTGTTCTCAGATTCTTTGGCTGAAATAACAACTGAGAGACTACCAAATAGAGGCCACTGAAGTTCCAATTTATTTTGACAATAATAGTGCCATTGCCATATCCCAAAACCCAGTCTTACACACAAGGTGTAAGCATGTAGACATCAGGCATCACTTTATCAGAGATCATGTTGAGAAGAAGGACATCAGGATGGAGAGAGTCCCTACTGAAAAACAGAGAGCTGACGTCCTGACTAAGGCTTTGCCTGAAACCAGGTTTGTTGAGTTATCAGTAGAGTTAGGACTCCTTGACCCAGGCTTAAGTGATTCAGTCCTGAATCTCTGATAAGAATGCACAAGGTAGGGGGGAATAACTCATATGGACTCAGGATGAAGGAATCCCAAAGAGAATGTGAATGGTTGTAGGGGGAACATTCAGTATAAAATGGATGATCAGTATAGACTGACTAAGATTCAGGACACAGAACTCAGGGCTTGTCACCCTAATAGTGCAATAAGTGGTATCAGTCAGAATACAAATCTGACTGACTGGTATGTTTTCTGATTTTTATCTAGTCATCTGATCTTGCGTGCATTTTTCCTTATACTGTTTGCTGTATTGTCAAATCAATTTAATTGTCAAATGATCCCAGCCATTCATTTTAATATTCGGTTATTATTTAATTCAATTTATTTGAATTAAATACGGACATGCTCTAATGTGCATTTAATGCACTGTGGGCGGGAACAGTTTTCGATAAAATTTGACCAATTACTTTTGAAAAACCGAAGAGTCAAATGCTTTTCACTGCTCAATCTTGACCATTGAATCTCATAGGTCATTATTATCTAAGCCACCCGATTAAAACTGAATTTTTGTATAAATAGGGGAAGATTGTGTTGTTAAAATCTTTATGCACCTAAATAATTTCCTTACATATTTTCTCTAAAACCCGATTCTCTTCATTTCTTCATATTATTTCAATGGTGTCTCCTTCTGCAGATTTCTTCTTTGGAAATCTTTTCCATCTAAGGAATGAGATACATTATGAACCCTATGGGGATTTTTCTTCTAACCTCCCCGACATTTTGCCTTTACAAGAACTTTTTAATAATGCAGGTCTTCTGCAGTTCATTACTGCAAGACCACAGAGGCTCCACCCGAGACTTGTTGCTGCATTCTACTTAAAGATGGCGCAGAACAAGAAGTCCCAGGAGTGGGAAACTTGCATTCCCCTGACCACTTGTACAAAGGGGAAGGATGGAGAGGAGGAGATGACCAGGAGATGGGTCACTCTCAACATCCAGAGAAAGATTAAGGAGGTTTTTAATCTTCCCAGTACAGGACGAAGCCCAGTGGATTATGGGTTTGGGAATGAGAAGGACTTTCTCCAGTCCTTATGTGATGGGGATGTCGTCCTGAAGTCGGGCCTGAATAAATCTGTCCTGAGGACTGAAAACCGCCACTTCTTCGACCTGACAAGTCAGGGAGTGATGGGGATTGCCGGAGGATTGGAGCAGATCTCCAGACCAAAGCTTTATACGATGATGGCAATCTCGGACGCCTCTCTGCACAACTTTGACTGGGAGGGTTACTTCCTCCAAATGCTGGTGGCTAAGACCAGCAAAATCAAGTACTCGCCAGAGGGGCAGGCGACTTTCGAGGCCAAGATGCACTTTGGCACCAACATTTCTATGCTCTTGGAGACCCTGGATCTCGGTGATGTGGATTAGGCCCAATCACTCGAGATTCCAGCGAAAACCAATCTCTTCAGAGCTTACTCCGATGATGCTGGCACCAGGAGAATGCCTCAGACTCAGAAGAAGAAGGCCCAGGAGAGCATGACTGAAAGAGTCAAGGCTCAGGCAGGCAAGTCTTTTGAGTCTGATACAGCAATGCCAGCGGAGGATAAATCTAAGCCCTCAAGACCCAAGCAACAAAAGCTTAAATTTCTCTATTCAGGGTCAGTAGAGCGAGAGAAGAAACTCATGGAAGAGCGAGAGAAAAAGCTTGTGGAAGAGTGAGCTGCTGAAGAAGCTGTTCAACATGCAACTCCGGAGAGGGAACCAGCTCAGGCGCATGCCATTCTTGAAATTGCTCCCATTTCATCTGTTTCGGATGTTGTATCCCCTGATCCTAATCTAATGATCCTTATCATCACCGAAACTTATCAGAGTTTGGATCAGGTGGAGCCTGCTCAGGAAGGAGGAGTTGAGCAGGAGGCTGCTGAATCAGTTCAGGCTGAAACACCATGGCCGTTCCCTGCGCCCGATGTAAATATTCTTTCAGACTTTGAGATAGTAGCAAGGGGAGCGGCAGCTAAAATGGTGGAAAGGAGATTTCCAGATCTCACTGAAGCTCAGAAGGAGGCAGTTGTGCAACTCCGCACTTTTGCCATGATCAGAAATGCTACATGGTCTGAGCTCAGTCAGCTAGGAGAGTTCAGAGGTTGGGACTGCATTGCAGATTTAGAAGCCGCCCTCTTTGATCATTTTGATGTAAACTCTCTACATCAATTGATTAAGATGGTGGACTTTATCGGAACAGTCCGCCGAACCTATCCTGAGCCTGAACCTCAGAAAGCTGAAGAAGAGAAGGGAGAGGTGAAGGCAACTGAGCAGGAGGTGATAGTGGTTGCTGATGATGATCAACAAGGTGGCACTGAGGGAGTCAGTGCACCGGCCGATGAAGCAATCCTGGGATCCGGGATTGCGGAGGCTTCAGGAGAGGGTCCACCAGGCATGGTCAGAGTCAGAGGCAAATGGACTACACCCGAAGCAATATATCTTCAGAATTCCTCACGAGGTCTTGGCAATCTGCACAGGAGAGTCGTCCTCGTTGAGCAAAAAACTAGTAGGGTTGGTTCGAATTCTAAATTGCTGAACAAGAAACTGAACAACCTGGACCGTGACCTTAATGATACGGCCACTGATATGCATGCCGCAATAGATCTCCTTGGGGAAGCTCGGACTAAAATCAATGTAGACCTCACTGTTATTTCTGAGCAAACCAAGGATGCCATTCAGAACTGCAATCAGATGGTTTCAGATGTGCAGACTCAGCAGGAGACTAAGCTTGCCAATTTTCTGGATCAACAACTGTCTGAAAAAGTTGATCAACTGGTTGATGAGAAGTTGGTCAAGCTAAAAGCTGAACTGAAGGAGGAACTGCTGAGTGAGATGTCTGAACAGGAGAAGGATGCAATTGCCACTGCCCTGAACAACCGGATGATGATCTTTGAAGGACGGCTAAAAGCTGAGCACAATTCAGCCGTCGACAAGCTAAGTGTTGGACTGAGAGGGATGGCCAGGCAGATTGGGCAATTGCAGGGGAAGCAGACTGCGATGGATGGTCAGTTCACACTATTGGCGGAGTTAGTGGATGAAGTTGTCAAACGTATAAATGACGATGATGCCAAAAAGGGGGAAGAAGGGAAGAAGCAGACTGCCATTACTGGTAAAGCAAAGAAGAAAAACTTCCCCCCTGAACTGATAGCGGCGGAAAGAAAGAGGATAAGGTCCGTCGCTGCCATCGAAGCTGCTGAAGGCTCAGAGCTGAAAAGATTGAGGTCGTCTGAGGACCCCGCTCTGGAGCCTTTGTACTAGGAGATGGAGGAACACATGGAAACTGAGCTGACCACTCTGAAGAAAATGGTGATGACTGAAGCTGAAAAGATAGCAAAAATGAAGGAGATCTCGCTCCTTAGTCAGATCCAGCGCCTAAAGGAGTCCAATGAGTATCTGACTTTGCAGGTTCAGAAGAAGAAATCTGTATCTTCTGGATCTCGGATGAAGACTCAGAGGAAGATTGTGGTCAGTTCAGATCAAAGTCATCCTCCACTGAAGTTTGTGGAAGACTTCATTCCGGTAGAGATGTTGGAGGTATGGATTCCGATCCGGAATAAGTGGGCCTACTTATTCTACGTGGTGGGGTTATGGGACGATCTGACTGAAGAAAAAGACGTCATACTCCATCACTGGATGGCACAAGAGCATCCTGATCTCTGGGCTGAAATCATCAGACATGCTGACACTGAAGGTGTAGAGATCGCTCCTCCGGAATTCATCAAGTACCCTCCTCTACTCTTTAGGAACTCCAAGCAACTGGATCGGAAAGCAATTTCTGAAGAAGTCGTCAGAGTAGGACGAGCTGCCAGGGCCGTTGCTGATCGGAACAGGATGAAGCAGGTCCTGAACCGGGTACTGGAAATGTACGTGATTCCACTGACTGCTTGGAATAAGGATGAAGACTAGATCAGGAGCTAGTTGTTCAGAAATTTTGTAATAGCTTCAGGATACTTGTATTTTCTTATCAATCAATGAAGTTATTTACGTTTCCTGAGTACAACTTCTTGTTGACTCCTGAATCTACTTTTCTGAATCCTTATCAAGAACTGTACTAACCCATTCCTTTTTTTCATCTTATAGACTAAGTACCTAGTTTGTCAGGTGGTACTGAGTTGTTCTCACTGACTAAGTCAGTTGATTGTATAGATGAATAGGAATTTGCTTAAGGGTTTTGGCATCATCAAAAAGGGGGAAATTGTTGGGACAATCTGAGTGTTTTGATTAGATCCCAAAACCCCTGATGAATTTGCCTAAGTATAGTTGTTCAGGATAAAATAGTTCAGGATAGTTAGGTTAGAGATTCAGTACAGGAGGACCATGCTGAAGACTGAAGAATATTGGAGTCGACCCAATTTACTGAAGTCTGAAGTGTAAACCATCCTGAAGGAGTCAGTCAGTCTTGCTGAAGATTGTCTGTTCTGAAGCAGAAGATCGAAGCCTGCTGATTCATCCTGAAGTCAATCCTGAAGTACCATTGGCTGATGTTTCTACTGAGTACACTAAGCATATTCAGGACAGAAGTTAGTCAGTGAAGAGTAAGTGTCACCTATCAGGCTGTGCTGAATGCACTGAAGACCTGACTTAGGCCTTGGTTCAGTTCACCTGAATCCTGTAAGTCCAAAACAAAAGGTTATTTATGCTATGGGACAAGAGACAAAGAGAATATCAGCAAGACTCCATTAAGACACACGTTCAGACTGAGTTATTAACAAGAGACTCAGAGCATTGAATGTACGACGAAGGACAAATGTCTGAAGGTCAACTAGCCGTTATAATGGAGAGCCAATGATCTTTCCACACGCATGCACGGAGTCTGCGCAACATTTAATGCGGCATTTAATGCGTCTCAAAAAGTTGCAGGTGATGTGATAACTTGCCAGATTAAGCATGGCGGGTAGGTCAAACAGTATTTCTAGCCTGCAATCTACCTAAAATAGGAAAGATTTGATTTGATCTCCTCCAACGGATCTATTTTGAATCTTGCCTATAAATATGGAGAGACTTGCACCCATTCAAGGCTAACGGGAAATTTCCAAGAGAAAACTCTCAAGAATCCAAGAATTCAAAGCATACCATAAACAACACTCTGCAATTATATTTCCCTAGTGTTGTAGTAGGATTCACTCTGTATTTGCTTAGAACGATAGCTCTATTATTTAGCATTGTTTTGTATTGCTAGAGCTATCTTAGTTGGAAACCAGAATACCAAACCACTCAAGGTGTGAGATTGGTTGGTTAGAAGGACTGGGACTTGTAAAACGCCCAGGGGTCAGTTCCTAAGAGAGGAAGTTGGCTATTCGTGTCCCTTGGCACGTAAAACCCAAGTACCTATCCTCAGGGTTTTGAGGATAGCTTCCTGTTAAATCAGGTCGTGGACGTAAGAGTTGGTTATCTCCGAACCACATTAAAAAGTCCCCTGTGTGCTGATTTACTGTTCTGTTCAGGATCATAACTGTCATCATAATAAACTGAACATTCTGCATCGTTTTTCTATTCAAGACTGAATCAATCACCCTGAATCTTAATACTGTGCACTCAGCCTTAAACACCAAGTTTACTAAGCAAACTCAGAGAAAATGTTTTCAGAAACTAAAAACGAGTAGAACCTAAGGGCTCACTTTCCGCACTCACTCTGACTCACTGAGATAGTAGTCCAACTGACTTGCTTCCAAGCGGTCAGTAGGTTTATTATCTCTACTGAGCTTCCGAGCACTTTACTCACACTGAGCTTATCTGACTCGTTACTGAACTGTCCCTGCTGCCCCTGTGGTCCTTCAGCATACTGAGTACTTCAGGAAATCCTGACTAAGTGTGTTAGAGCATTTTTCGGAGTCTTTCAGAAAAATCTGACATCAGTGTATTCCCCCCATACACTGATTATACTCATTTCGGGACCAACAGCTCGGAAGCTCAGTAGAGATAATAAACCTACTGACCGCTTGGAAGCAAGTCAGTTGGACTACTATCTCAGTGAGTCATAGTGGGTGCGGAAAGTGAGCCCTTAGATTCTACTCGTTTTTAGTTTCTGAAAACATTTTCTCTGAGTTTGCTTAGTAAACTGGTGGTTAAGGCTGAGTGCACAGTGTTAAGATTCAGGATGATTGATTCAGTCCTGAATAGAAAAGCGATGCAGGATGTTCAGTTTATTATGATGACAGTTATGATCCTGATCAGAACAGTAAATCAGCACACAGGAGACTTTTTAACGTGGTTCGGAGATAACCAACTCCTACGTCCACGACCTGATTTAACAGGAAGCTATCCTCAAAACCCTGAGGATAGGTGCTTGGGTTTTACGTGCCAATGGACACGAGTAGCCAACTTCCTCTCTTAGGAATTGACCCCTGGGCATTTTACAAGTCCCAGTCCTTCTAACCAACCAATCTCACACCTTGAGTGGTTTGGTATTCTGGTTTCCAACTAGGATAGCTCTAGCAATACAAAACAATGCTAAATAATAGAGCTATCGATCTAAGCAAATACAGAGTGAATCCTACTACAACACTAGGGAAATTTAATTGCAGAGTGTTGTTTATGGTATGCTTTGAATGCTTGGATTCTTGAGAGTTTTCTCTTGGAAATTTCCCGTTAACCTTGAATGGGTGCAAGGCTCTCCATATTTATATGCAAGATTCAAAATAGATCCGTTGGAGGAGATCAAATCAAATCTTTCCTATTTTAGGTAGATTGCAGGCTAGAAATACTGTTTGACCTACCCGCCATGCTTATTCTGGCAAGTTGTCACATCACCTGCAACTTTTTGAGACGCATTAAATGCCGCATAAAATGCTGCGCAGACTCCGTGCATGCATGTCGAAAGATCATTGGCTCTCCATTATAACGGCTAGTTGACCTTCAGACATTTGTCCTTCCTCGTACATTCAATGCTCTGAGTCTCTTGTCAATAACTCAGTCTGAACGTGTGTCTTAATGGAGTCTTGCTGACATTCTCTTTGTCTCTTGTCCTATAGCATAAATAACCTTTTGCTTTGGACTTACATGATTCAGGTGATCTGAACCACGGCCTGAGTCAGGTCCTATGTGATTTCAGTACAGCCTGATGGGTTATTCAGCCCAGTATGTGTAACCTTTTTGCTTCGGACTTACAGGATTCAGGTGAACTGAACCAAGGCCTAAGTCAGGTCTTAAGTGCATTCAGCACAGCCTGATAGGTGACACTTACTCTTCACTGACTAACTTCTGTCCTGAGTATGCTTAGTGTACTCAGTAAAAACATCAGCCAATGGTACTTCAGGATTGACTTCAGGATGAATCACCAGGCTTCGATCTTCAGCTTCAGAACAGACAATCTTCAGCAAGACTGACTGACTTCTTCAGGATGGTTTACACTTCAGACTTCAGTAAATTGGGTCGACTCCAATATTCTTCAGTCTTCAACATGGTCCTCCTGTACTGAATTTCTAACCTACTTATCCTGAACTATTTTATCCTGAATAGCTTTACTTAGGCAAATTCATCAGGGGTTTTGGGATCTAATCAAAACACTCCGATTGTCCCAACAATTTCCCCCTTTTTGATGATGCCAAAACCCTATACAATCAACTGACTTAGTCAGTGAGAACAACTCAGTACCACCTGACAAACTAGGTATTTAGTCTATAAGATGAAAACAAGGAATGGGTTAGTACAGTTCTTGATAATGATTCAGAAAAGTAGATTCAGGAGTCAACAAAAAGTTGTACTCAGGAAACGTAAATAACTTCATTGATTGATAAGAAAATACAAGTATCCTGAAGGTATTACAAAATTTCTGAACAACTAGCTCCTGATCTAGTCTTCATCCTTATTCCAGGCAGTCTACATCTCCAGTACTCGGTTCAGGACCTACTTCATCCTGTTCCGATCAGCAACGGCCCCGGCAGCTCGTCCTACTCTGACGACTTCTTCAGAAATTGCTTTCCGGTCCAGTTGCTTGGAGTTCCTAAAGAGTGGAGGAGGGTACTTGATGAATTCTGGAGGAGCGATCTCTACACCTTCAGTGTCAGCATGTCTGATGATTTCAGCCCAGAGATCAGGATGCTCCTGTGCCATCCAGTGATGGAGTATGACGTCTTTTTCTTCAGTCAGATCGTCCCATAACCCCACCACGTAGAATAGGTAGGCCCACCTATTCCGGATCGGAATCCATACCTCCAACATCTCTATCGTAATGAAGTCTTCCACAAACTTTAGTGGAGGATGACTTTGATCTGAACTGACCACAATCTTCCTCTGAGTCTTCATCCGAGATCCAGAAGATACAGATTTCCTCTTCTGAACCTGCGAAGTCAGATACTCATTGGACTACTTTAGGCACTGGATCTGACTGAGGAGCGAGATCTCCTTCATTTTTGCTATCTTTTCAGCTTCAGTCATCACCATTTTCTTCTGAGTGGTCAGCTCAGCTTGCATGTGTTCCTCCATCTCCTTGTATAAAGGCTCCAGAGCGGGGTCCTCAGACGACCTCAATCTTTTCGGCTCTGAACCTTCAGCAGCTTCGATGGCAGCGACGGACCTTGTCCTCTTCCTTTCTACCGCTATCAGTTCAGGGGGAAGTTTTTCTTCTTTGCTTTACCTGTAATGGCAGTTTGCTTCTTCCCTTCTTCCCCATTTTTGGCATCATCGTCATTTATCCGTTTGACAACTTCATCAACTGACTCCGCCAATAGCGTAAACTGACCATCCATCTCAGTCTGCTTCCCCTGCAATTGCCCAATCTGCCTGGCCATCCCTCTCAGGCCAACACTTAGCTTGTCGATGACTGAATTGTGCTCAGCTTTTAGCCGTCCTTCAAAGCTCATCATCCGATTGTTCAGGGCAGTAGCAATTGCATCCTTCTCCTGTTCAGACATCTCACTCAGCAGTTCCTCCTTCAGTTCAGCTTTTAGCTTGACCAACTTCTCATCAACCAGTTGATCAACTTTTTCAGACAGTTGTTGATCCAGAAAATTGGCAAGCTTAGTCTCCTGCTGAGTCTGCACATCTGAAACCATCTGATTGCAGTTCTGAATGGTCTACATTGATTTTAGTCTGAACTTCCCCAAGGAGATCTATTGCAGCATGCATATCAGTGGCCATATCATTCAGGTCACGGTCCAGGTTGTTCAGTTTCTTGTTCAGCAATTCAGAATTCGAACCAACCCTACTAGTTTTTCGCTCAACGAGGATGACTCTCCTGTGCAGATTGCCAAGAGCTCGTGAGGAATTCTGAAGATATATTGCTTCGGGTGTAGTCCATTTACCTCTGACTCGGACCATGCCTAGTGGACCCTCTCCTGAAGCCTCCGCAATCCCGGGTCCCAGGATTGCTTCATCGGCCGGTGCACTGACTCCCTCAGTGCCACCTTGCTGATCATCATCAGCTACCACTACCACCTCCTGCTCAGCTGCCTTCACCTCTCCCTTCTCTTCTTCAGCTTTCGGAGGTTCAGGCTCAGGATAGGTTCGGCGGACTATTCTGATAAAATCCACCATCTTAATCAATTGATGTAGAGAGTTTACATCAAAATGATCAAAGAGGGCGGCTTCTAATTCTGCAATGCAGTCCCAACCTCTGGACTCTCCTAGCTGACTGAGCTCAGACCATGTAGCATTTCTGATCATGGGAAAAGTGCGGAGTTGCACAACTGCCTCCTTCTGAGCTTCAGTGAGATCAGGAAATCTCCTTTCACCATTTCAGCTGCCGCTCCCCTTGCTACTATCTCAAAGTCTGAAAGAATATTCACATCGGGCGCAGGGAACGGCCATGGTGTTTCAGCCTGAACTGGTTCAGCAGCCTCCTGCTCAACTCCTCCTTCCTGAGCAGGCTCCACCTGATCCAAACTCTGATAAGTTTCAGCGATGTTAAGGATCAGTTGATTAGGATCAGGGGATACAATATCCGGAATAGATGAAATGGGAGCAATTTCAAGAATGGCCTGCGCCTGACCTGGTTCCCTCTCCGGAGATGCATGCTGAACAGCTTCTTCAGCAGCCCTCTCTTCCACAAGTTTTTTCTCTCGCTCTTCCACGAGTTTCTTCTCTCGCTCAGCTGACCCTGAGTAGAGAAATTTCAGCTTTTGTTGCTTGGGTCTTGAGGGCTTAGATTTATCCTCCGCTGGCTTTGCTGTATCAGACTCAAAAGACTTGCCTGCCTGAGCCTTGACTCTTTCAGTCATGCTCGCCTGGGCCTTCTTCTTCTGAGTCTGAGGCCTTCTCCTTCTGAGTCCGAGGCCTTCTCCTGGTGCCAGCATCATCGGAGTAGGCTCTGAATAGATTGATTTTCGCTGGAATCTCGAGTGATTGGGCCTGATCCACATCAACGAGATCCAGGGTCTCCAAGAGCATAGAAATCTTGGTGCCAAAGTGCATCTTCGCCTCGAATGTCGCCTGCCCCTCTGGCGAGTACTTGATTTTGCTGGTCTCAGCCACCAGCATTTGGAGGAAGTAATCCTCCCAGTTAAAATTGTGCATAGAGGCGTCCGAGATTGCCATCATCGTATAAAGCTTTGGTCTGGAGATCTGCTCCAATCCTCCGGTAATCCCCATCACTCCCTGACTTGTCAGGTCGAAGAAGTGGCGGTTTTCAGTCCTCATGACAGATTTATTCAGGCCTGACTTCAGGACGACATCCCCATCACATAAGGACTGGAGAAAGTCCTTCTCATTCCCATACCCATAATCCACTGGGCTTCGTCCTGAACTGGGAAGATTAAAAACCTCCTTAATCTTCCTCTGGATGTTGAGAGTGACCCATCTCCTGGTCATCTCCTCCTCTCCATCCTTCCCCTTTGTACAGGTGGTTAGGGGTATGCAAGTTTCCCACTCCTGGGACTCTTTGTTCTGCGCCATCTTTAAGTAGAATGCAGCAACAAGTCTCGGGTGGAGCTTCTGTGGTCTTGCAGTAATGAACTGCAGAAGACCTGCATTATTGAAAAGTTCTTGTACAGGCAAAATATTGGGGTGGTTAGAAGAAAAATCCCCATAGGGTTCATAATGAATCTCATTCCTTAGATGGAAAAGATTTCCAAAGAAGGAATCTGCAGATGGAGACGCCATTGAAGTAATATGAAGAAATGAAGAGAATCGGGTTTTAGAGAAAATATGTAAGGAAAATATTTAGGTGCATAAAGATTTTAACAACACAATCTTCCCCTATTTATACAAAAATTCGGTTTTAATCGGGTGGCTTAGAAAATAATGACCTATGAGATTCAATGGTCAAGATTGAGCAGTGAAAAGCATTTGACTCTTCGATTTTTCAAAAGTAATTGGTCAAATTTTTTCGAAAACTGTTCCCGCCCACAGTGTATTAAATGCACATTAGAGCATGTCCGTATTTAATTCAAATAAATTGTATTAAATAATAACCGAATATTAAAATGAATGGCTGGGATCATTTGACAAATTAAATTGATTTGACAATACAACAAACAGTATAAGGAAAATGCACGCAAGATCAGATGACTAGATAAGAATCAGAAAACATACCAGTCAGTCAGATTTGTATTCTGACTGATACCACTTATTGCACTATCAGGGTGACAAGCCCTGAGTTCTGTGTCCTGAATCTTAGTCAGTCTATACTGATCATCCATTTTATACTGAATGTTCCCCCTTCAACCATTCACATTCTGTTGGTCCCGAAATGAGTTAAATCAGTGTATGGGGGGGAATACACTAATATCAGATTTTTCTGAAAGACTCAGAAAAATGCTCTAACGCACTCAGTCAGGATTCCCTGAAGTACTCAGTATGCTGAATGTCCGCAGGGGCAGCAGGGACGGTTCAGTAATGAGTCAGATAAGCTGAGTGTGAGTAAAGTGCTCGGAGGCTCAGTAGAGATAACAAACCTACTGACTGCTTGGAAGCGAGTAAGTTGGACTACTATCTCAGTGAGTCAGAGTACATGCGGAAAGTGAGACCTTAGATTCTACTCGTTTTAGTTTCTGAAATTGTTTTCTCTGAGTTGCTTAGTAAATTGGTGGTTAAGGCTGAGTGCACAGTATTCAGTTTCAGGATGATTGATTCAGTCCTGAAGTTAAAACCAATGCAGTATGTTCAGTTTAAGATGATGACATTTATGATCCTGAACAAAACAGTAAATCAGCACACAGGGGACTTTTTAACGTGGTTCGGAGATAACCAACTCCTACGTCCACGACCTGATTTAACAGGAAGCTATCCTCAAAACCCTGAGGATAGGTACTTGGGTTTTACGTGCCAAGGGACACGAGTAGCCAACTTCCTCTCTTAGGAACTGACCCCTGGGCATTTTACAAGTCCCAGTCCTTCTAACCAACCTATCTCACACTTTGAGTGGTTTGGTATTCTGGTTTCTAACTAAGATAGCTCTAGCAATACAAATCAGTGCTAAATAATAGAGCTATCGATCTAAGCAAATACAGAGTGAATCCTACTACAACACTAGGGAAATTTAATTGCAGAGTGTTGTTTATGATATGCTTTGAGTTCTTGGATTCTTGAGAGTTTTCTCTTGGAAATTTCCCGTTAACCTTGAATGGGTGCAAGGTTCTCCATATTTATAGGCGAGATTCAAAATAGATCCGTTGGAGGAGATCAAATCAAATCTTTCCTATTTTAGGTAGATTGCAGGCAAGAAATATTGTTCGACCTACCCGCCATGCTTATTCTGGCAAGTTGTCACATCACCTGCAACCCTTTTTGAGACGCATTAAATGCCGCATTAAATGCTGCGCAGACTCCGCGCTTGCGTGTCAAAAGATCATTGGCTCTCCGCTATAACGGCTAGTTGACCTTCAGACATTTATCCTTCCTCGTACATTCAATGCTCTGAGTCTCTTGTTAATAACTCAGTCTGAACGTGTCTTAATGGAGTCTTACTGACATTCTTTTTGTCTCTTGTCCCATAGCATAAATAACCTTTTTGCTTTGGACTGACATGATTCAGGTGATCTGAACCACAGCCTGAGTCAGGTCCTATGTTCATTCAGCACAGCTTGATAGGTTATTCAGCTCAGTATGTGTTACCTTTTTGCTTCGGACTTACAGGATTCAGGTGAACTGAACCAAGGCCTAAGTCAGGTCATATGTGCATTCAGCACAGCCTGATAGGTAACACTTACTCTTCACTGACTGACTTCTGTCCTGAACATGCTTAGTGTATTCAGTAGAAACATCAGACAATGGTACTTCAGGAATGACTTCAGGATGAATCAGCAGGCTTCGATCTTCAGTTTCAGAACAGACAATCTTCAGCGAGACTGACTGACTCCTTCAGAATGGTTTACGCTTCAGACTTCAGTAAATTGGGTCGACTCCAATATTCTTCAGTCTTAAGCATGGTCCTTCTGTACTGAATCTCTAACCTAACTATCCTGAACTATTTTATCCTGAACACTATACTTAGGCAAATTCATCAGGGGTTTTGGGATCTAATCAAAATATTCAGATTGTCCCAACAATTTCCCCCTTTTTGATGATGCCAAAACCCTTAAGCAAATTCCTATTCATCTATACAATCAACTGACTTAGTCAGTGAAAATAACTCAGTACCACCTGACGAACTAGGTACTTAGTCTATAAGATGAAAACAAGGAATGGGTTAGTACAGTTCTTGATAAGAATTCAGAAAAGTAAATTCAGGAGTCAACAAGAAGTTGTACTCAGGAAAAATAAATAACTTCATTGATAGATAAGAAAATACAAGTATCCTGAAGCTATTACAAAATTCCTGAACAACTAACTCCTGATCTAATCTTCATCCTTATTCCAAGCAGTCAGTGGAATCTCGTACATCTCCAGTACTCGATTCAGGACCTGCTTCATCCTGTTCCGATCTGCAATGGCCCCGGCAGCTTGTCCTACTCTGACGACTTCTTCAGAAATTGCTTTCCGGTCTAGCTGCTTAGAATTCCTAAAGAGTGGAGGAGGATACATTATGAATTCCGGAGGAGCGATCTCAACACCTTCAGTGTCAGCATGTCTGATGATTTCAGCCCATAGATCAGGATGCTCCTGTGCCATCCAGTGATGGAGTATGACGTCTTTTTCTTCAGTCTGATCGTCCCATAACCCCACCACATAGAATAGGTATGCCCACCTATTCCGGATCGGAATCCAAACCTCCAGCATCTCAATCGGAATGAAGTCTTCAACAAACTTCGATGGAGGATGACTTTGATCTGTACTGACCACCATCTTCCTCTGAGTCTTTATCCGAGATCCAGATGATACAGATTTCTTCTTCTGGACCTGAGAAGTCAGATACTCATTAGATTCTTTTAGGCGCTGGATCTGACTGAGCATCGAAATTTCTTTCATTTTTGCTATCTTTTCAGCATCAGTCATCACCAATTTCTTCTGAGTGGTCAGCCTAGATGGCATTATTTGTTCCTCCATCTCCTTATATAATGGCTCGAGAGCCAGATCTTCAGAGGATCTCAACTTCTTCGGATCTGAGCCTTCAGCAGTTTCGATGGCGGCTACGGATCTAGTCCTCTTTCTATCCGCAGCCTTCAGTTCAAGGGGAAAGTTCTTCTTCTTAGCTTTGCCAGTAGTGGCAATTTGCTTCTTCCCTTCTTCCCCCTTTTTGGCATCATCGTCATTAATA
>JAPKLY010002993.1:0-21063 GCA_026898435.1 Prunella vulgaris | reverse complement strand
AATCATCCTGAATCTTAACACTGTGCACTCAGCCTTAACCACCCGTTTACTAAGCAAACTCAGAGAAAATGTTTTCAGAAACTAAAACGAGTAGAATCTAAGGGCTCACTTTCCGCACTCACTCTGGCTCACTGAGATAGTGGTCCAACTGACTAGCTTCCGAGCTGTCAGTAGGTTTGTTATCTCTACTGAGCTTCCAAGTACTTTACTCACACTCAGCTTATCTGACTCGTTACTGAACTGTCTCTGCTGCCCCTGTGGACCTTCAGCATACTGAGTACTTCAAAAAATCCTGACTGAGAGTGTTAGAGCATTTTTCTGAGTCTTTCAGAAAAATCTGACATCAGTGTATTCCCCCCATACACTGATTATACTCGTTTCGGGACCAACAAGTGGTATCAGAGCAGTGGTTCAAAAGATCACTGACTTTGTTTACCAACAGTTTCTGAGGAGAAACTTTTGGTGGTCTACTGAATAGATCTTGTTTCTGAAAAACTGCATACCATGGCATCCGGTTCTAAACGCCTCGAAGGCAATCTTCCTGAATTCTCTATTGACAACTATGACTATTGGAAATTCAGGGTACTTGCACATCTCTACTCTATCCATGATCAGATGCCACAGGTGATTGAGCATGGCCCAATCAGATTTATGAGAAATCTTCAGACGACCTGGCCTGTTGCTGGCAATGTACCTGTTCCAGCTGCCGGAGATGAAGAGGTGGAGAGGTCTGCGCTTAATTCTGATCAGATTAAGCAAATCGGACTGGATAATGTTGCTAAGAACATTATACTCCACACCGTTTCTTATGAGAATTCGGTCAGACTCATGCACCTGAGGACAGCTAAGGAGATCTGGGATACCTTGAGGGAAATGAGTGAGGGATCAGAAAAGATCAAGGAGAACAAGAGAGATCTTGCTATCAGGAAGTTTGAGGCCTTCAGGATGTTAGAGGGTGAATCCATCGATCATAATGGAAGCTCGGTTCATTAAGATGATGAACGAGCTAGCAACCCTTGGGAAGGAGTTTCCCAAGAGGGAGGTGTCTTCTAAAATCCTAAATTGTCTCCCTGAAAGATGGGACACAGGAGTAATCTTGTTGAAAAACACTCAGGATCTTACAAACATTACTCACTCTCATCTATTCTCAGAGTTAAAGGCTCTAGAATTTGACCTCGATAAGAGGAAGAAGATGGGTGTTGTCAGTGAGGAAGTTAGTGAGGAGAAGACACCTGAAAAGGAAAAGAGCGTGGCTCTTAAAGCTACTCCTGAGCCTAAGGCTGGATCTGGCTCCAAGTCTCTGAAGGACATGAACAAAGATGAGCTAGCCTTGGAGTACAGCCTGGTGGCGCGGCGCTTTGAGAAACTGAACTCTCGATTCGGAAGGTATAAGAAATTTTATACTGACACCCATGATCGCAGGTACTCCAGCCCCAGGAGATCAAGCCCCCGAAGAGAAGAAAGGAGGGGTTCAGATTCCAGGAGGGATCGCAACGAGCCTGAGCGACGAAGAGATGAGAAGAAGAGAGATGATGTGCCCAGACGATCCAGCTCCAAACCTGAACGATCATCAGGGAGCAGGAGGGAGTCATCTGATAAAAGGTACACTGACAAGAAGTTTGCTTATAATATAGATCAGTGCTACCACTGCAAAAAGATCGGACATTATCAGTATGATTGTCCGGAGCTCAGTGCTCGTGAGCGAGAAGATCGGAGAGCCAAGAGAGAGCTCAGGGCATCAGATCGGAGAGCGTTGCTTGCTGAGGATTCCTCAGATTCAGATGGCCCAGGACGCCGGTCCCCTGAACTCTTCTCCGATGAAGAGTATGATGACCTCTGCCTGATGGCAGATGATGAGGTATGTTCTTCTGCCTCTTCTCCTGATCACGCACCTGAGCTTAGCTCAGATTCAGCAGGAGAACTCGACCTTCAGCTCGCCCTAGAGTAATTGATGGTTGACTTCTCAAGGCTGCAGGAGACTCATACTCACACAGTGGATGTGAATGCACATCTGAGTGAGGAGAACGATCGGTTAACTGAGTCTCTCAGAGTAAGAGATACTGAAGAAGCCCTCAGATTAGTACATCTTCAGGAAGAGCTACTTCATGCTCAGAACAAGCATGATGAAGCTCCACTGGAGGTAGAAAGACTGAAGGGTGTAATCAGCTCGCTGATTGAGACTCGTGATACGGATCTGTTCCTTGCTCAGGAACAACTGATGATTGAGCGAATTGCTCTGAGAGAGATGTTCGAAACTGAGTGGCAACTCACATTTGTGCTAAGCAAACTGCTTGGGATCTTGAGCTGATCTCAAAGGAGAAAGCTCATGAAGAGTTGGTGCTTCAATACACCTCTGAAATTGAGGCCCTGAAAGAAACAAATGGGCATCTTGAAGTTAAGCTGAAGAAGTTATACACATCTACCCAAGTGGTTGATGAGTTGACAAGTTTCTCTCAGCTGACTAATGGTGCTAAAGCTGGGTTAGGCTACGATGCCTCAAAAGACCCAAAGGGCAAGAAAAAGAGAGGTGCTTCAGGGAACAACTCTCAGAAGAAGTTTGTCCCTGCTCTAACTGATGACAAGAGCTCAAGTGTTGCTCATCAGAATAAAGGCAAAGGGAAGGAGAAAATGCCTGCTGAACCTGTCAGGCAAAGGACTGAGGAATCTAGGCCAAAACCTAAGGGAAAGGCCAAGGCTCCTTATCCTGAGTCAGGAAAGACAGATCAAGGGAAATCCAAGGCTCAGCCTAGGAATCCTCAATATGGGAAAAATTCTGCTTCCAGCACTTCTCAGGCCCAGCCTAGAAATGCTCAGAGCAGAAGAAACTCAGGACAGAGGAGGCCTCAGGCAAGGCCAAGGACTACTGAGGTCCAGATTTCTCAGACATGGCACAGAGCCCATCAGGAGCGTCCTAATCCTCAAAGGAGAAGGACAAACCAGGTGGCCTCTGAAAGTCAAAGGAGACCTGACTCCAGAAACACTCAGGCTAGACCTCAAGTTCCAAAAGGTCAGGCCCGAGCTGCTCCTTCTAGGGATCAAACTCAGCCCAATGCACCCAGGCCAAGAAGGAACAGGAGGCCCACCCCCATAAATCAATATAGGGCTCCTGTATCTCAGGCTGACACCCATACACCCTCAACTTCCCAGGCACAAAGGAAGAAGAGAACTGTGTATGTTGATATTTCAGGGAAACAGGTTTACGCTTCTGATGCTATCAGAATTGTTAAACAAATCTGGATCCCGAAGGGTATGACTGACTCAGTAGGACCCAATACGAGATGGGTACCTGAGGCCTGATTCTTTTCAGATCACTGCGGGCTACAAGAAGAGGAATGAGGATCTGATGAAGGACTGGTACTTGGACTCAGGATGTTCCAGGCACATGACCGGATTTCGTGATCTCCTTCAGGATTATGTAGCTCAGGAAGGCCCGCAGGTAACCTTTGGTGATAACTCTAAGGGTTTCACCAGAGGATTCAGAACCCTTGTTATTATCTCTGTCCGTGTACTGAATGTATCATATGTTGAGGGACTGAGACATAACTTACTCTCGGTTAGTCAGTTCTGTGACCGAGGATATAGTGTAGAATTTACATCTAACTTGTGTCTTGTGAAGGACAAATCTACACTACAGGTTCTGATTACAGGTAACAGGAGGGGCAATGTATATTTTTAGCAAAGACCACATGTGCGGAGCATGTCAGGAAGGCAAGCAAACCAAAGCCTCATTCAAAGTGAAGGAAGCCTTCTCAACTGACAGAGTGCTTCAGCTCCTACACATGGATCTCTTTGGTCCAGTTACTCCTGTCAGCATAAATGGTAGGAAATATACCCTTGTTGTTGTTGATGATTATTCCAGGTACACATGGGTTATTTTCTTGCTGAACAAAAAGGAGACTCAGGTCAAGCTTCCAGAGTTACTCAAGCAATTGAGTACTGAACAAGGTCAGAGCATAGTCAGGATCCAATCAGATCGAGGAACCGAGTTTATAAACTCTATTATAACTGACTTCTGTACTAACCATGGTATAGCTCATGAGACTTCTGCAGCTAGGACCCCTCAGCAGAATGGGGTAGCTGAAAAAAGGAATCGAACCCTGAAGGAAGCTGCCAGGACTATGTTGGCTGAATCAGGACTGCCCAAGAAGTACTGGGCTGAAGCAATCAACACTGCTTGCTACACTCAGAACCGATCTATGCTGAACAAATAACATGCTCAGACACCCTATGAAACTTGGAATAAGAGGAAGCCTCGCATCTCTTATTTCCATATTTTTTGGTGTAAGTGTTTCATCCTGAACAATGGGAAAGACCAGCTGAAAGCCTTTGATAGAAAATCTGATGAGGGAGTTTTCTTAGGATACTCCTCAGTCAGTAAAGCCTTCAGGGTGTATAACCGTCGGACCTTTTGTGTGGAGGAAACACCTCATGTTGTGTTTGATGAGGCTGCATCAGTGCATAGGAAACAGGTTCCAAGTCCTGACACTGAGGGAATTACCAAAAGGGTAACAAGACTGAGTCTGAAGAATCCTGAATTCAAGATCAAACTTGTCAGTGCTCCCAAGGGATGGGATGATGATGATGAAGATCAGGATGGACTTCAGGCCAACCCTCAGCAAGCCCCTGCCTCGGAAAATGTTTAGTCTCAGACCGAAGGACAGACTCAACCTGAGGTACGTACTGTCGGTGATGATGCTTCTGCACCTGAGACAGTTACTGAGTCCAACACTGTAGGGGGAAACACTTTCTTTGATATTGGTCAACCCTCAGGAAATGACTCAGTATCCCCTGTTCTTGCTCGTTCCGCTTCTCTGCCTATTATTGTCGAGACTGATATTTCAGGATCAGGCAATGGAACATCAGTAGCTCCCAGTGCTCCAGTCAGCAGGAGGCGGTGGCTAGATGATCACTCATTGGCTGATATCATTGGTGATATCAATGAGGGGGTCAGAACGAGGTTGTCCTTTGGCGAAAGCGCTATGTTTTGTTGCTTCCTGAGTGATCAGGAACCTACAAGCATAGAAGAAGCTCTAGCTGATCCCAACTGGATCCTAGCCATGCAGGATGAGCTCAATCAGTTTGAACGGAATCAGGTTTGGGAGTTAGTTGAGAGACCTAGGCATCAACATGTTATTGGCACCAAGTAGGTCTTCAAGAATAAAAGGGATGAAAAGAATGTTGTTGTCAGGAATAAGGTCAGACTAGTAGCAAAGGGTTACTCTCAGGCCGAGGGTATCGACTATGATGAGACCTTTGCTCCAGTCGCAAGATTGGAAGCAATCAGGTTGTTTCTGGCTTATGCAACATTCAGGAAATTCAAAGTGTATCAGATGGACGTAAAGAGTGCTTTTCTGAATGGTGTACTGAATGAAGAGGTGTATGTTGAGCAACCTCCTGGATTCGAAGTTGGTAACAAGGTATATCACCTGAAGAAAGCTCTTTATGGCCTGAAGCAAGCTCCGAGAGCTTGGTACGATACATTATCCCAATTCCTGATAGACCACGGGTTCATGAAAGGAACAGTGGACAGGACCCTCTTCCGGATTTCCGAAGGGGAGGACATTCTCTTGGTTCAGATTTATGTGGATGACATAATTTTTGGATCTCCTAATCTGAAGCTTTGTGAGAAATTCTCCAAGCTGATGACTGGGAAATTTGAGATGTCAATGATGGGAGAAATGAATTTCTTTCTGGGTCTCCAAGTCAGGCAAACTGACTCCGGAATCTTCATAAATCAGTCCAAGTATGCGAGGGACTTGATTCAGAAATTCGGAGTTTAGTCCAGCAAAGTCTCACGTATTCCCATGAACACAAATGAGAAGCTGGATCCTGACAGAGAAGGAGTCTCAGTAAATCAGACTGAATATAGAGCACTGATAGGATCTTTATTGTACCTGACTGCTAGTCGTCCTGACATCACTTATGCAGTTGGAGTTTGTGTAAGGTATCAGTCTGATCCAAAGAAGAGTCATCTAGAAAGTGCCAAAAAGATACTGAAATACCTAAGAGGTACAGTCAATCTAGGACTTTGGTATCCCTCTGATGACAACCTAGAACTGACTGGCTATTCAGATGCTGATTATGGAGGCTGTAGACTTGATAGGAAATCAACTACAGGCACATCTCAGTTTCTAGGGAGTAAACTAATCTCTTGGTTTTCTAAGAAGCAAACCAGTGTTGCAACGTCTACTACTGAGGCTGAGTATATGGCAGCAGGCAGTTGTTGTTCTCAGATCCTTTGGCTGAAACAACAACTGAGAGACTACCAAATAGAGGCCACTGAAGTCCCAATCTATTGTGACAATAATAGTGTCATTGCCATATCCCAAAACCCAGTCTTACATACAAGGTGTAAGCATGTAGACATCAGGAATCATTTTATCAGAGATCATGTTGAGAAGAAGGACATCAGGATGGAGAGAGTCCCTACTGAAAAACAGAGAGCTGACATCCTGACTAAGGCTTTGCCTGAAACCAGGTTTGTTGAGTTATCAGTAGAGTTAGGACTACTTGACCCAGGCTTAGGAGATTCTATCTGAATCTCTGATCAAAATGCATAAGGTCAAGGGGAATAACTATTTTGGACTCAGGATAAAGGAATCTCAGAGAGAATGTGAATGATTGTAGGGGGAACATTCAGTATAAAAAGGATGATCAGTATAGACTGACTAAGCTTCAGGACACAGAACTCAGGGCTTGTCACCCTGATAGTGCAATAAGTGGTATCAGTCAGAATACAAATCTGACTGACTGGTATGTTTCCTGATTTTTATCTAGTCATCTGACCTTGCGTGCATTATCCTTATACTGTTTGTTGTATTGTCAAATCAATTTAATTTGTCAAATGATCCCAGCCATTCGTTTTAATATTCGGTTATTATTTAATACAATTTATTTGAATTAAATACGGACATACTTTAATGAACATTTAATGCACTGTGGGCGGGAACAGTTTTCGATAAAGTTTGACCAATTACTTTTGAAAAACCGAAGAGTCTACATACTTTTTGAGTTTTGATCTTAATCGTTGAATCCCATAAGTCATTACTTTCTGAGCCATCCGATTCAAACCGAATTTTTGTATAAATATGGGAAGATTGTGCTATTAAAACTTTTATGCACCCAATATTTTCCTAACATATTTTCTCTAAAACCCGATTCTCTTCAAATCTTCAAACTTATTTCCATGGCTTCTCCATCTGCAGATTCTTTCTTTGGAAATCTTTTCCACTTAAGAAATGAAATTCATTATGAACCCTATGGGGATTTTTCTTCTAATCACCCGGATATTTTGCCTGTGCGAGAATTATACAAAAATGCAGGTCTTCTGCAATTCATTACAGCCAGACCACAGAGACTCTACCCGAGACTTGTTGCTGCCTTCTACCTGAAGATGGCGCAGAACAAGGACTCCCAGGAGTGGGAGACATGTATACCCCTTTCTTCATGTGTGAAGGGGAAGGATGGCGAGGAAGAGATGACCAGGAGAGGGTCACTCTCAACCTTAGGCAGAAGATCAGAGAGGTTCTGAATCTTCCTCATACAGGACGAAGCCTAGTGGACTATGGGTTTGGAAACGAGAAGGACTATCTCCAGTCCCTTTGCGATGGGGCTGTGGTTCTGAAATCTGGTCTGAACAAATCTATCCTGAGAACAGAGAATAGACACTTCTTTGTTCTGACAAGTCAAGGAGTGATGGGGATTGCCGGAGGATTGGAGCAGATCTCCAGGCCAAAACTGTACACAATGATGGCCATCTCGGATGCCTCAATTCATAATTTTGATTGGGAGGAATACTTTCTCCAATTGCTGGTGGCTGAGACCAACAAAATAAAGTATTCGCCTGAGGGTCAGGCTACGTTCGAGGCCAAGATGCATTTTGGCACCAAAATCTCACTGATTTTGGAGACCCTGGACCTCGGCGACGTAGATCAGGCCCAGTCCCTCGAGCTTCCACCCAAAACTGACCTCTTCAGAGATTATTCCAGTGACGCTGGCACCAGGAGAAGACCACTGACTCAGAAGAAGAAGGCCCAGGCGAGCATGACTGAAAGAGTCAAGGCTCAGGCAGGCAAGTCTTCAGAGTCTGATACAGCAAAGCCTGCGGAGGATAAATCTAAACCCTCAGGACCCAAGCAACAAAAACTGAAATTTCTTTATTCAGGGTCAGCTGACCGAGAGAAAAAGCTCGTGGAAGAGCGAGACAAAAAGCTTGTGGAAGAGAGAGATGCTGAAGAAGCTGTTCAGCATGCAACTCCGGAGAGGGAACCGGCTCAGGCCGCGGTTGAAATTGCTCTCATTACGTCTGTTCCGGATGTTGCATCACCTGATCCTGATCAACTGATTCTCAACATTGCCGCAACCTATCAGAGTGTGAAGAAGGATGAGGGGGAACCTGCTCAGGAAGGAGGAGATGAGCAGGAGGCTGCTGAACCAGTTCAGGCAGAAGCCCCATGGCCGTTCCCTGCGCCCGATATGAACGACCTATCAGATTTTGAGATTGTTGCTAGGGGAGAGGCAGCTGAAATGGTGGAGAGAAGGTTTCCTGACCTCTCTGAAGCTCAGAAGGAGGCAGTGGTGCAACTCCTCAATTTTGCAATGATCAGAAATGCTACA
Organism: Prunella vulgaris; assembly: GCA_026898435.1. Classification (NCBI taxonomy): domain Eukaryota; kingdom Viridiplantae; phylum Streptophyta; class Magnoliopsida; order Lamiales; family Lamiaceae; genus Prunella; species Prunella vulgaris. The sequence goes on along the minus strand of JAPKLY010002993.1, from coordinate 12,447 downwards.
TGGTCTGAGCTCAGTCAGCTAGGAGAGTCCAGAGGATGGGACTGCATTGCAGCGTTAGAAGCCGCCCTCTTTGATCATTTTGGTGCGCACTCTCTACATCAATTGATTAAGATGGTGGATTTTATCAAAACAGTCCGCCGAACTTATCCTGAGCCTGAGATTCAGAAAGCTGAGGGAGTGCAGGAATGGGAGAAGGAAACTGAATTGGAGGTTGTGGAGATTGCTGATGATGATCAGCAAGGTGGCACTGAGGGAGTCAGTGCACCGGCCGATGAAGCAATCCTGGGACCCGGGATTGTGGAGGCTTCAGGAGAGGGTCCACCAGGCATGGTCCGAGTCAGAGGAAAATGGACCTCACCTGAATCTCTATATCTTCAGATTTCCTCACGAGCTCTTGGCAATCTGCACAGGAGGGTGATTCTCGTTGAGCGAAAAGCAAGTAGGGTTGGTACAAATTATGAGACTCTGAACAAGAAAGTGAACAACCTGGACCGTGACCTAAATGATATGACCACTGATATGCATGCTGCAATCGATCTTCTTGGAGAAGTCAGAACACAACATTCAGTGGATCTTACTGCTATCTCCGAGCAAGCTAAAAGTGCCATACAAAGCTGCAATCAGATGGTCTCAGATGTACAGACTCAGCAGGAGACTAAGCTTGCCACTTTTCTTGATCAACAATTGTCTGAAAAAGTTGATCAACTGGTTGATGAAAAGTTGGCCAAAGTGAAAGCTGAACTGAAAGAGGAACTGCTGAATGAAATGTCTGAACAGGAGAAGGATGCAATTGACACTGCCCTGAACAATCGGATGATGAGCTTTGAAGGACGGCTAAAAGCTGAGCACAATTCAGCCGTCGACAAGCTAAGTGTTGGCTTGAGAGGGATGGCCAGGCAGATTGGACAATTGCAAGGAAAGCAGACTGAGATGGATGGTCAGTTTACACTATTGGCGGAGTCAGTGGATGAAGTTGTCAAACGGATAAATGACGATGATGCCAAAAAGGGGGAAGAAGCAGATTGCTATTACTGGTAAAGCAAAGAAGAAAAACTTCCCCCCTGAACTGATAGCGGCGGAAAGAAAGAGGACAAGGTCCGTCGCTGCCATCGAAGCTGCTGAAGGTTCAGAGCTGAAAAGATTGAGGTCGTCTGAGGACCCCGCTCTGGAGCCTTTGTACAAGGAAATCGAGCAAATGCAAACTGGGCTGACCACTCAGAAGAAAATGGTGATGACTGAAGCTGAAAAGATTGCAAAGATGAAGGAGATTTCGCTCCTCAGTCAGATCCAGCGCTTGAAAGAGTCCAATGAGTATCTGACTTCGCAGGTTCAGAAGAAATAGTCTGTGACTTCTGGATCTCGGATGAAGACTCAGAGGAATTTGGTGGTCAGTTCAGATCAAAGCCCTCCTCTGAAGTTTGTGGAAGACTTCATTACGATAGAGCTGTTGGAGGTGTGGATTTCGATCCGGAATAGGTGGGCCTACCTATTCTATGTGGTGGGGCTATGGGACGATCTAACTGAAGAAAAAGACGTCATACTCCATCACTGGATGGCACAGGAGCATCCTGATCTCTGGGCTGATATCATCAGACATGCTGACATTGAAGGTGTCGAGATCGCTCCTCCGGAATTCATCAAGTACCCTCCTCCACTCTTTAGGAACTCCAAGCAACTGGATCGAAAAGCAATATCTGAAGAAGTCGTCAGGGTAGGAGGAGCTGCCGGGGCCATTGCTGATCGGAACAGGATGAAGCAGGTCCTGAACCGGGTATTGGAGATGTACGAGATTCCACTGACTGCTTGGAATAAGGATGAAGACTAGATCAGGAGCTAGTTGTTCGGAAATTTTGTAATAGCTTCAGGATACTTGTATTTTCTTATCAATCAATGAAGTTATTTATTTTTCCTGAGTACAACTTCTTGTTGACTCCTGAATCTACTTTTCTGAATCCTTATCAAGAACTGTACTAACCCATTCCTTGTTTTCATCTTATAGACTAAGTACCTAGTTTGTCAGGTGGTACTGAGTTGTTCTCACTGACTAAGTCAGTTGATTGTATAGATGAATAGGAATTTGCTTAAGGGTTTTGGCATCATCAAAAAGGGGGAAATTGTTGAGACAATCTGAGTGTTTTGATTTGATCCCAAAACCCCTGATGAATTTGCCTAAGTATAGTTGTTCAGGATAAAATAATTCAGGATAGTTAGGTTAGTAATTCAGTACAGGAGGACCATGCTGAAGACTGAAGAATATTGAAGTCGACCCAATTTACTGAAGTCTGATGTGCAATCCATCCTGAAGAAGTCAGAGTCAGTTCTGCTAAAGACTGTCTGTACTTAAGCTGAAGAACGAAGCCTGCTGATCCATCCTGAAAGACTATCCTGAAGTACCATTGGCTGATGCTTCTACTGAGTACACTAAGCATACTCAGGACAGAACTTAGTCAGTGAAGAGTAAGTGTTACCTATCAGGCTGTGCTGAATGCACTTAAGACCTGACTTAGGCCTTGGTTCAGTTTACCTGAATCATGTAAGTCCAAAGCAAAAAGGTTACACATACTGGGCTGAATAACCCATCAGGCTGTGCTGAATGCACATAGGACCTGACTCAGGCCGTGGTTCAGATCACCTGAATCATGTAAGTCCAAAGCAAAAGGTTATTTATGCTATGGGACAAGAGACAAAGAGAATGTCAGTAAGACTCCATTAAGACACATGTTCAGACTGAGTTATTAACAAGAGACTCAGAGTATTGAATGTACGAGGAAGGACAAATGTCTGAAAGTCAACTAGCCGTTAGAGCGGAGAGCCAATGATCTTTTAACACGTATGTACGGAGTCCACGCAGCATTTAATGCGGCATTTAATGCATCTCAAAAGTTGTAGGTGATGTGACAACTTGCCAGAATAAGCATGGCGGGTAGGTCAAACAGTATTTCTAGCCTGCAATCTACCTAAAATAGGAAAGATTTGATTTGATCTCCTCCAACGGATCTATTTTGAATCTTACCTATAAATATGGAAAGCCTTGCACCCATTCAAGGTGAACGGGAAATTTCCAAGAGAAAACTCTCAAGAATCCAAGCATTCAAAGCATACTATAAACAACACTCTGCAATTAAATTTCCCTAGTGTTGTAGTAGGATTCACTCTGTATTTGCTTAGATCGATAGCTCTATTATTTAGCATTGTTTTGTATTGCTAGAGCTATCTTAGTTGGAAACCAGAATACCAAACCACTCAAGGTGTGAGATTGGTTGGTTAGAAGGAGTGGGACTTGTAAAATGCCCAGGGGTCAGTTCCTAAGAGAGAAAGTTGGCTACTCGTGTCCCTTGGCACGTAAAACCCAAGTACCTATCCTCAGGGTTTTGAGGATAGCTTCCTGTTAAATCAGGTCATGGACGTAGGAGTTGGTTATCTCCGAACCACGTTAAAAAGTCCCCTGTGTGCTGATTTACTGTTCTGTTCAGGATCATAACTGTCATCAAAATAAACTGAACATTCTGCATCATTTTTCTATTCAGGACTGAATCAATCATCCTGAATCTTAACACTGTGCACTCAGCCTTAACCACCCGTTTACTAAGCAAACTCAGAGAAAATGTTTTCAGAAACTAAAACGAGTAGAATCTAAGGGCTCACTTTCCGCACTCACTCTGGCTCACTGAGATAGTGGTCCAACTGACTAGCTTCCGAGCTGTCAGTAGGTTTGTTATCTCTACTGAGCTTCCAAGTACTTTACTCACACTCAGCTTATCTGACTCGTTACTGAACTGTCTCTGCTGCCCCTGTGGACCTTCAGCATACTGAGTACTTCAAAAAATCCTGACTGAGAGTGTTAGAGCATTTTTCTGAGTCTTTCAGAAAAATCTGACATCAGTGTATTCCCCCCATACACTGATTATACTCGTTTCGGGACCAACAAGTGGTATCAGAGCAGTGGTTCAAAAGATCACTGACTTTGTTTACCAACAGTTTCTGAGGAGAAACTTTTGGTGGTCTACTGAATAGATCTTGTTTCTGAAAAACTGCATACCATGGCATCCGGTTCTAAACGCCTCGAAGGCAATCTTCCTGAATTCTCTATTGACAACTATGACTATTGGAAATTCAGGGTACTTGCACATCTCTACTCTATCCATGATCAGATGCCACAGGTGATTGAGCATGGCCCAATCAGATTTATGAGAAATCTTCAGACGACCTGGCCTGTTGCTGGCAATGTACCTGTTCCAGCTGCCGGAGATGAAGAGGTGGAGAGGTCTGCGCTTAATTCTGATCAGATTAAGCAAATCGGACTGGATAATGTTGCTAAGAACATTATACTCCACACCGTTTCTTATGAGAATTCGGTCAGACTCATGCACCTGAGGACAGCTAAGGAGATCTGGGATACCTTGAGGGAAATGAGTGAGGGATCAGAAAAGATCAAGGAGAACAAGAGAGATCTTGCTATCAGGAAGTTTGAGGCCTTCAGGATGTTAGAGGGTGAATCCATCGATCATAATGGAAGCTCGGTTCATTAAGATGATGAACGAGCTAGCAACCCTTGGGAAGGAGTTTCCCAAGAGGGAGGTGTCTTCTAAAATCCTAAATTGTCTCCCTGAAAGATGGGACACAGGAGTAATCTTGTTGAAAAACACTCAGGATCTTACAAACATTACTCACTCTCATCTATTCTCAGAGTTAAAGGCTCTAGAATTTGACCTCGATAAGAGGAAGAAGATGGGTGTTGTCAGTGAGGAAGTTAGTGAGGAGAAGACACCTGAAAAGGAAAAGAGCGTGGCTCTTAAAGCTACTCCTGAGCCTAAGGCTGGATCTGGCTCCAAGTCTCTGAAGGACATGAACAAAGATGAGCTAGCCTTGGAGTACAGCCTGGTGGCGCGGCGCTTTGAGAAACTGAACTCTCGATTCGGAAGGTATAAGAAATTTTATACTGACACCCATGATCGCAGGTACTCCAGCCCCAGGAGATCAAGCCCCCGAAGAGAAGAAAGGAGGGGTTCAGATTCCAGGAGGGATCGCAACGAGCCTGAGCGACGAAGAGATGAGAAGAAGAGAGATGATGTGCCCAGACGATCCAGCTCCAAACCTGAACGATCATCAGGGAGCAGGAGGGAGTCATCTGATAAAAGGTACACTGACAAGAAGTTTGCTTATAATATAGATCAGTGCTACCACTGCAAAAAGATCGGACATTATCAGTATGATTGTCCGGAGCTCAGTGCTCGTGAGCGAGAAGATCGGAGAGCCAAGAGAGAGCTCAGGGCATCAGATCGGAGAGCGTTGCTTGCTGAGGATTCCTCAGATTCAGATGGCCCAGGACGCCGGTCCCCTGAACTCTTCTCCGATGAAGAGTATGATGACCTCTGCCTGATGGCAGATGATGAGGTATGTTCTTCTGCCTCTTCTCCTGATCACGCACCTGAGCTTAGCTCAGATTCAGCAGGAGAACTCGACCTTCAGCTCGCCCTAGAGTAATTGATGGTTGACTTCTCAAGGCTGCAGGAGACTCATACTCACACAGTGGATGTGAATGCACATCTGAGTGAGGAGAACGATCGGTTAACTGAGTCTCTCAGAGTAAGAGATACTGAAGAAGCCCTCAGATTAGTACATCTTCAGGAAGAGCTACTTCATGCTCAGAACAAGCATGATGAAGCTCCACTGGAGGTAGAAAGACTGAAGGGTGTAATCAGCTCGCTGATTGAGACTCGTGATACGGATCTGTTCCTTGCTCAGGAACAACTGATGATTGAGCGAATTGCTCTGAGAGAGATGTTCGAAACTGAGTGGCAACTCACATTTGTGCTAAGCAAACTGCTTGGGATCTTGAGCTGATCTCAAAGGAGAAAGCTCATGAAGAGTTGGTGCTTCAATACACCTCTGAAATTGAGGCCCTGAAAGAAACAAATGGGCATCTTGAAGTTAAGCTGAAGAAGTTATACACATCTACCCAAGTGGTTGATGAGTTGACAAGTTTCTCTCAGCTGACTAATGGTGCTAAAGCTGGGTTAGGCTACGATGCCTCAAAAGACCCAAAGGGCAAGAAAAAGAGAGGTGCTTCAGGGAACAACTCTCAGAAGAAGTTTGTCCCTGCTCTAACTGATGACAAGAGCTCAAGTGTTGCTCATCAGAATAAAGGCAAAGGGAAGGAGAAAATGCCTGCTGAACCTGTCAGGCAAAGGACTGAGGAATCTAGGCCAAAACCTAAGGGAAAGGCCAAGGCTCCTTATCCTGAGTCAGGAAAGACAGATCAAGGGAAATCCAAGGCTCAGCCTAGGAATCCTCAATATGGGAAAAATTCTGCTTCCAGCACTTCTCAGGCCCAGCCTAGAAATGCTCAGAGCAGAAGAAACTCAGGACAGAGGAGGCCTCAGGCAAGGCCAAGGACTACTGAGGTCCAGATTTCTCAGACATGGCACAGAGCCCATCAGGAGCGTCCTAATCCTCAAAGGAGAAGGACAAACCAGGTGGCCTCTGAAAGTCAAAGGAGACCTGACTCCAGAAACACTCAGGCTAGACCTCAAGTTCCAAAAGGTCAGGCCCGAGCTGCTCCTTCTAGGGATCAAACTCAGCCCAATGCACCCAGGCCAAGAAGGAACAGGAGGCCCACCCCCATAAATCAATATAGGGCTCCTGTATCTCAGGCTGACACCCATACACCCTCAACTTCCCAGGCACAAAGGAAGAAGAGAACTGTGTATGTTGATATTTCAGGGAAACAGGTTTACGCTTCTGATGCTATCAGAATTGTTAAACAAATCTGGATCCCGAAGGGTATGACTGACTCAGTAGGACCCAATACGAGATGGGTACCTGAGGCCTGATTCTTTTCAGATCACTGCGGGCTACAAGAAGAGGAATGAGGATCTGATGAAGGACTGGTACTTGGACTCAGGATGTTCCAGGCACATGACCGGATTTCGTGATCTCCTTCAGGATTATGTAGCTCAGGAAGGCCCGCAGGTAACCTTTGGTGATAACTCTAAGGGTTTCACCAGAGGATTCAGAACCCTTGTTATTATCTCTGTCCGTGTACTGAATGTATCATATGTTGAGGGACTGAGACATAACTTACTCTCGGTTAGTCAGTTCTGTGACCGAGGATATAGTGTAGAATTTACATCTAACTTGTGTCTTGTGAAGGACAAATCTACACTACAGGTTCTGATTACAGGTAACAGGAGGGGCAATGTATATTTTTAGCAAAGACCACATGTGCGGAGCATGTCAGGAAGGCAAGCAAACCAAAGCCTCATTCAAAGTGAAGGAAGCCTTCTCAACTGACAGAGTGCTTCAGCTCCTACACATGGATCTCTTTGGTCCAGTTACTCCTGTCAGCATAAATGGTAGGAAATATACCCTTGTTGTTGTTGATGATTATTCCAGGTACACATGGGTTATTTTCTTGCTGAACAAAAAGGAGACTCAGGTCAAGCTTCCAGAGTTACTCAAGCAATTGAGTACTGAACAAGGTCAGAGCATAGTCAGGATCCAATCAGATCGAGGAACCGAGTTTATAAACTCTATTATAACTGACTTCTGTACTAACCATGGTATAGCTCATGAGACTTCTGCAGCTAGGACCCCTCAGCAGAATGGGGTAGCTGAAAAAAGGAATCGAACCCTGAAGGAAGCTGCCAGGACTATGTTGGCTGAATCAGGACTGCCCAAGAAGTACTGGGCTGAAGCAATCAACACTGCTTGCTACACTCAGAACCGATCTATGCTGAACAAATAACATGCTCAGACACCCTATGAAACTTGGAATAAGAGGAAGCCTCGCATCTCTTATTTCCATATTTTTTGGTGTAAGTGTTTCATCCTGAACAATGGGAAAGACCAGCTGAAAGCCTTTGATAGAAAATCTGATGAGGGAGTTTTCTTAGGATACTCCTCAGTCAGTAAAGCCTTCAGGGTGTATAACCGTCGGACCTTTTGTGTGGAGGAAACACCTCATGTTGTGTTTGATGAGGCTGCATCAGTGCATAGGAAACAGGTTCCAAGTCCTGACACTGAGGGAATTACCAAAAGGGTAACAAGACTGAGTCTGAAGAATCCTGAATTCAAGATCAAACTTGTCAGTGCTCCCAAGGGATGGGATGATGATGATGAAGATCAGGATGGACTTCAGGCCAACCCTCAGCAAGCCCCTGCCTCGGAAAATGTTTAGTCTCAGACCGAAGGACAGACTCAACCTGAGGTACGTACTGTCGGTGATGATGCTTCTGCACCTGAGACAGTTACTGAGTCCAACACTGTAGGGGGAAACACTTTCTTTGATATTGGTCAACCCTCAGGAAATGACTCAGTATCCCCTGTTCTTGCTCGTTCCGCTTCTCTGCCTATTATTGTCGAGACTGATATTTCAGGATCAGGCAATGGAACATCAGTAGCTCCCAGTGCTCCAGTCAGCAGGAGGCGGTGGCTAGATGATCACTCATTGGCTGATATCATTGGTGATATCAATGAGGGGGTCAGAACGAGGTTGTCCTTTGGCGAAAGCGCTATGTTTTGTTGCTTCCTGAGTGATCAGGAACCTACAAGCATAGAAGAAGCTCTAGCTGATCCCAACTGGATCCTAGCCATGCAGGATGAGCTCAATCAGTTTGAACGGAATCAGGTTTGGGAGTTAGTTGAGAGACCTAGGCATCAACATGTTATTGGCACCAAGTAGGTCTTCAAGAATAAAAGGGATGAAAAGAATGTTGTTGTCAGGAATAAGGTCAGACTAGTAGCAAAGGGTTACTCTCAGGCCGAGGGTATCGACTATGATGAGACCTTTGCTCCAGTCGCAAGATTGGAAGCAATCAGGTTGTTTCTGGCTTATGCAACATTCAGGAAATTCAAAGTGTATCAGATGGACGTAAAGAGTGCTTTTCTGAATGGTGTACTGAATGAAGAGGTGTATGTTGAGCAACCTCCTGGATTCGAAGTTGGTAACAAGGTATATCACCTGAAGAAAGCTCTTTATGGCCTGAAGCAAGCTCCGAGAGCTTGGTACGATACATTATCCCAATTCCTGATAGACCACGGGTTCATGAAAGGAACAGTGGACAGGACCCTCTTCCGGATTTCCGAAGGGGAGGACATTCTCTTGGTTCAGATTTATGTGGATGACATAATTTTTGGATCTCCTAATCTGAAGCTTTGTGAGAAATTCTCCAAGCTGATGACTGGGAAATTTGAGATGTCAATGATGGGAGAAATGAATTTCTTTCTGGGTCTCCAAGTCAGGCAAACTGACTCCGGAATCTTCATAAATCAGTCCAAGTATGCGAGGGACTTGATTCAGAAATTCGGAGTTTAGTCCAGCAAAGTCTCACGTATTCCCATGAACACAAATGAGAAGCTGGATCCTGACAGAGAAGGAGTCTCAGTAAATCAGACTGAATATAGAGCACTGATAGGATCTTTATTGTACCTGACTGCTAGTCGTCCTGACATCACTTATGCAGTTGGAGTTTGTGTAAGGTATCAGTCTGATCCAAAGAAGAGTCATCTAGAAAGTGCCAAAAAGATACTGAAATACCTAAGAGGTACAGTCAATCTAGGACTTTGGTATCCCTCTGATGACAACCTAGAACTGACTGGCTATTCAGATGCTGATTATGGAGGCTGTAGACTTGATAGGAAATCAACTACAGGCACATCTCAGTTTCTAGGGAGTAAACTAATCTCTTGGTTTTCTAAGAAGCAAACCAGTGTTGCAACGTCTACTACTGAGGCTGAGTATATGGCAGCAGGCAGTTGTTGTTCTCAGATCCTTTGGCTGAAACAACAACTGAGAGACTACCAAATAGAGGCCACTGAAGTCCCAATCTATTGTGACAATAATAGTGTCATTGCCATATCCCAAAACCCAGTCTTACATACAAGGTGTAAGCATGTAGACATCAGGAATCATTTTATCAGAGATCATGTTGAGAAGAAGGACATCAGGATGGAGAGAGTCCCTACTGAAAAACAGAGAGCTGACATCCTGACTAAGGCTTTGCCTGAAACCAGGTTTGTTGAGTTATCAGTAGAGTTAGGACTACTTGACCCAGGCTTAGGAGATTCTATCTGAATCTCTGATCAAAATGCATAAGGTCAAGGGGAATAACTATTTTGGACTCAGGATAAAGGAATCTCAGAGAGAATGTGAATGATTGTAGGGGGAACATTCAGTATAAAAAGGATGATCAGTATAGACTGACTAAGCTTCAGGACACAGAACTCAGGGCTTGTCACCCTGATAGTGCAATAAGTGGTATCAGTCAGAATACAAATCTGACTGACTGGTATGTTTCCTGATTTTTATCTAGTCATCTGACCTTGCGTGCATTATCCTTATACTGTTTGTTGTATTGTCAAATCAATTTAATTTGTCAAATGATCCCAGCCATTCGTTTTAATATTCGGTTATTATTTAATACAATTTATTTGAATTAAATACGGACATACTTTAATGAACATTTAATGCACTGTGGGCGGGAACAGTTTTCGATAAAGTTTGACCAATTACTTTTGAAAAACCGAAGAGTCTACATACTTTTTGAGTTTTGATCTTAATCGTTGAATCCCATAAGTCATTACTTTCTGAGCCATCCGATTCAAACCGAATTTTTGTATAAATATGGGAAGATTGTGCTATTAAAACTTTTATGCACCCAATATTTTCCTAACATATTTTCTCTAAAACCCGATTCTCTTCAAATCTTCAAACTTATTTCCATGGCTTCTCCATCTGCAGATTCTTTCTTTGGAAATCTTTTCCACTTAAGAAATGAAATTCATTATGAACCCTATGGGGATTTTTCTTCTAATCACCCGGATATTTTGCCTGTGCGAGAATTATACAAAAATGCAGGTCTTCTGCAATTCATTACAGCCAGACCACAGAGACTCTACCCGAGACTTGTTGCTGCCTTCTACCTGAAGATGGCGCAGAACAAGGACTCCCAGGAGTGGGAGACATGTATACCCCTTTCTTCATGTGTGAAGGGGAAGGATGGCGAGGAAGAGATGACCAGGAGAGGGTCACTCTCAACCTTAGGCAGAAGATCAGAGAGGTTCTGAATCTTCCTCATACAGGACGAAGCCTAGTGGACTATGGGTTTGGAAACGAGAAGGACTATCTCCAGTCCCTTTGCGATGGGGCTGTGGTTCTGAAATCTGGTCTGAACAAATCTATCCTGAGAACAGAGAATAGACACTTCTTTGTTCTGACAAGTCAAGGAGTGATGGGGATTGCCGGAGGATTGGAGCAGATCTCCAGGCCAAAACTGTACACAATGATGGCCATCTCGGATGCCTCAATTCATAATTTTGATTGGGAGGAATACTTTCTCCAATTGCTGGTGGCTGAGACCAACAAAATAAAGTATTCGCCTGAGGGTCAGGCTACGTTCGAGGCCAAGATGCATTTTGGCACCAAAATCTCACTGATTTTGGAGACCCTGGACCTCGGCGACGTAGATCAGGCCCAGTCCCTCGAGCTTCCACCCAAAACTGACCTCTTCAGAGATTATTCCAGTGACGCTGGCACCAGGAGAAGACCACTGACTCAGAAGAAGAAGGCCCAGGCGAGCATGACTGAAAGAGTCAAGGCTCAGGCAGGCAAGTCTTCAGAGTCTGATACAGCAAAGCCTGCGGAGGATAAATCTAAACCCTCAGGACCCAAGCAACAAAAACTGAAATTTCTTTATTCAGGGTCAGCTGACCGAGAGAAAAAGCTCGTGGAAGAGCGAGACAAAAAGCTTGTGGAAGAGAGAGATGCTGAAGAAGCTGTTCAGCATGCAACTCCGGAGAGGGAACCGGCTCAGGCCGCGGTTGAAATTGCTCTCATTACGTCTGTTCCGGATGTTGCATCACCTGATCCTGATCAACTGATTCTCAACATTGCCGCAACCTATCAGAGTGTGAAGAAGGATGAGGGGGAACCTGCTCAGGAAGGAGGAGATGAGCAGGAGGCTGCTGAACCAGTTCAGGCAGAAGCCCCATGGCCGTTCCCTGCGCCCGATATGAACGACCTATCAGATTTTGAGATTGTTGCTAGGGGAGAGGCAGCTGAAATGGTGGAGAGAAGGTTTCCTGACCTCTCTGAAGCTCAGAAGGAGGCAGTGGTGCAACTCCTCAATTTTGCAATGATCAGAAATGCTACATGGTCTGAGCTCAGTCAGCTAGGAGAGTCCAGAGGATGGGACTGCATTGCAGCGTTAGAAGCCGCCCTCTTTGATCATTTTGGTGCGCACTCTCTACATCAATTGATTAAGATGGTGGATTTTATCAAAACAGTCCGCCGAACTTATCCTGAGCCTGAGATTCAGAAAGCTGAGGGAGTGCAGGAATGGGAGAAGGAAACTGAATTGGAGGTTGTGGAGATTGCTGATGATGATCAGCAAGGTGGCACTGAGGGAGTCAGTGCACCGGCCGATGAAGCAATCCTGGGACCCGGGA
>JAPKLY010002992.1:0-21068 GCA_026898435.1 Prunella vulgaris | reverse complement strand
CTACTGGATCAGCTTTTGAATCTGAATCAGCTGGCCCAATTACATCCAAGTTACTTCCCCTCAGAAACTTGGTATAGTTGTACTCAACAACCCAATCTTCATCCCACTCGTGCTGGGGCAGCAGATGATTCAAGATTATGGTAATCTTGGTAGCCATAGAGCACTTCGACTTGAAGCTGTAAACTTGTTGATCGTCTACTTCCTTAGCAACACATCTCTTGGACTCCTGTTCCAAGCGAAACCATAGCAGACTCACCCAGTCTGCTTGAACCCCATCAAGGATCGTGCGGGCCACACTCAGGCGACGTTTGGTAATGGCGTCCAAACTCCCCTGATCTGCCAAGATAACCTTGGTCACCACATCCATCAGAAACCTGAATCTTCTCCTCAACATAAACTACTTCTGATTCGTGGTGGTATTCCTATGACTCTTTCTGGCCATTATCTTGAAAGTATCCAGGTAGTCGGCTTCCTTGTATTTATGTGGTAGAATACCAGTGGAGGATAAGCCAAAAAGTTTAGCAACCGCATCCTTGGATATGACAACTGCTTTCCCATCAACCAAGGATCCGATGGAGTTTGAGCTAAACTGGGCCTTGAGGAGGAATTGAAAGGCGTAAAAGTTTAGGGTTTTATGGTCAGGGGGGGGGGTCATGGAGATGAAGGTTCGGAGATTGTGATGTTGAAGGAGGTTTAGGATTTCCTGAATTTCTGGAACCCTAGTCGTGTCGTAATCGACACACATCTCAGCGTACATCCTTTCTTTGAACATCTTTTGCATAGCTTTGGATGCCATACCTTCAACACAAAGGTTAAGTGCACAGAGAATAATATGCAAGAACAATAAAAAAAAAAAGATTTCGGAGCAGAAAGGTTTTCAGTAAGAAGTTAAAGGGGTATATATATGAATCGAAAGAGATGAGCAGTTTTTCCAAAAATTAAAACCGATCAATTTTGATCGTAGATTTGTATATTGCATCACACAAATCAAAGGTCCAGATTAATTGACCTTTGAGTGGTTTGGGGGTGATGCGTAAGTGTCAGGTTTCGAAAAGGTTTTGGCCGCCAAAAATTCCGCCTTTTGGTAAAAAGGTAATGATGAAAAAGTTTAGTAATGTAATTTGGGCGGTGAGAAATTAATTACCACTGACACTTTATTTTGGAAAAGATAATAAATCCCCGAATTTTCGTAAGAGAAACGATTTGATTGCCAATTTTCTAAAATTATTTTTAGAAATTCGGGATTTATTAATTTTTGAAAAGATTTGATAGAAAAAATATATTTTAAAACCGACACGAAGATTATAGAAATACTTATCGTGAATCAGACGTGGCATGGTCAGCTGATAAGAATAATCTTCATGAAAATCTTCTCTGCTCATCTGGGTTTATATTGTCAGCTAACATGGACCAGCTGAAGCAAGGTGGCCTTGTCTGACTTTCATAACTTATCCCTGTATCAAGTTAGACATAACAAGATAGAGAAAAGAAAGGAAAGAATAAGAAGACATACCAGATCAGCTGATGTAAGGATCAGCTGATTACTTCAGCAGAATAGTCCTCAGCTGGATACCAGCTGACTACCCATTTTCCCAAAAACTTTCTTTCTAGAGAACTGCACCTCCATCTATCATTCCTAACTCTGCTACTAATTCTCTGAATCTTACCTCTGCTAAAGGTTTGGTAAGCACATTTGTTCTCTGCTTCTCCGTATGAATTTTCTCCATCCTGATATCTCCCTTCTCAGCATGATCTCGAAGAAAATGATGTCTTATGTCCACATGTTTGCATCTGGTATGGAGAACTGGATTCTGAGTAATGGCTATTGCACTTGTGCTATCACAGAAGATGGGTATCTCTTATGTGATCACATGGTAGTCCCTCAGCTGTTGTCTGATCCAGAGCAGCTGAGAACAGCAACTACCAGCAGCCATGTACTCTGCCTCTGTTGTGGAAGTAGATACTGAAGTCTGCTTCTTGGAGAACCAAGATATCAGCTTACTTCCCAGAAACTGACATGTGCCAGAGGTTGATTTCCTATCAATCTTGCACCCTCCATAGTCAGAATCTGAATACCCACTCAGCTGAAAGTTGTCATCAGCTGGGTACCAGAGGCCTAGATTGTAAGTACCCTTCAAATACTTAACAATCTTCTTTGCTGCTTCCAGATGAGATTTCTTAGGATTTGCCTGAAACCTTGCACATACCCCTACTGCGAAGCTAATATCAGGTCTGCTGGCAGTGAGATACAGCTAGGGGTGGCAAATGGGCCGGGCTGGGCTGGCCCGGCACTGGCCCACCGGGCTGCTCGTAATTTACGGGCCGGGTCGGGCCTGGCCCGGTACTAATCGGGCCTCCATTTTAACGGCCCAGCCTGGCCCTATACGGGCCACCGGGCCACGGGCCAAAATGGCCCATTATTTTAATAATTAAATTTAAAAAATAAATTATTTATATTTAAAGAGGAACAAAAAGAATTAATTGGGTTGAATGTTAGAATATTTTGGACAATGGAGAATGAGGGGATCAATAGATGCAGGATTTCCACAAGCTTTAGTATTTGAATTGCTCTGAAGAACAGGGGTGCCTTTTAATTTTTCATGCCTAAGGTAATCTCTTGGAGTGTCGTTTCGTTGGCTTCTCGGCTTTCTTCTAGCGTGCATCCCAAATGCAGTGCAGCTAACCATAGTGAAAACAAGACATTACATTTAGTATTTTCCAATCCAAAGTGAATCACTCTCAAATCACAATGAATTTACTTACAACATCTACCCTATATGTGTGCAAAAAATATACATTAATACACATACATATTCGTGAGAAAAATATACACACTAAGACAACAGACCTTCAATACAAGGCTGCAAAAGATCCCCAGTTTTGGTACTTTCATCCATTCGAATATGTGCATATATATATATATACATATATAGAGAGGGAGAGACACGAACTGGGAAGAAATACTTGTTGAGGGTTGTCTTCTTCGCTGAAGGATGTGCCGCTGACGTGCGGCCGCTCGCTGCAGGATGCGCCGGCGACGCGCAGTGCAGCGCTGGTGGCCGGCGAATCGGCGCTGCAGTGTGGTAAGGTGTGCGGCGCCACACCCTGGTGCGTCAATTAATTAGATAGAAGTTAGAATTAGGGATTTAGGGTTAGCACATATATGTTTGTGTATGTTTTGTTTTGGGCCTTTGATACTGTGTACGGTAGTTTCAGTTTGGTTGCATAATAAAATAAAAAAAATAAAAAGAACTGGGCCTGTGTTTTTTTCGGGCCAAGCCCGGCCCGAGCCCGGCCAGCCCGACGGGCCTATTGGGCCGGGCCAAATAGGCCCGGTTCATTTCGGGCTGATATTTTTTAGGCCCAGCCTGGCCTAAAAAACGGGCCAACTGGGCCGGCCCATCGGGCCGGGCCCATTTTGCCACCCCTAGATACAGCAGAGAACCAATAAGTCCTCTGTATAGTGTCTGATCCACTTTCTCACCAGCTTCATCTGGATCCATGCTGAAGTTTGCCATCATAGGAATCTTAGCTTCTCTGCTGCTACTGACTCCAAACTTTTCTATCAAATTCTTGGCATACTTAGCTTGGCTAATGAAAGTTCCATTGGTCATCTGCTTCACCTGCAGTCTAAGGAAGTAAGTCATCTCCCCCATCATGGACATTTCAAACTTGCTGGTCATCAGCTTGCTGAACTGATCACACATCAGCTTGTTGGGGGATCCAAAGATGATATCATCCACATAGATCTGCACTAAGAGGATATCATCACCATCTTCTTTCTTGAACAAGGTCTTATCTATTTTCCCTTTGCTAAATCCACTATCTAGCAGAAACTGTGATAAGGTATCATACCATGCCCTAGGTGCTTGCTTTAGTCCATATAAAGCCTTCTGCAACCTATAAACCTTGTTCCCAATCTCAAACCCTGGTGGTTGTTCCACATATACTTCTTCTGCCAGGATTCCATTCAGAAAAGCTGATTTGACATCCATCTGATATACCTTGAACCCTTTGAAAACAACATAGGCCAGAAACAGTCTGATGGCTTCTAGTCTTGCCACAGGAGAAATGTCTCATCATAGTCAATCCCCACTGACTGTGAATACCCCATGGGCTACTAGCTTTGCCTTGTTTCTAACCACTACATCATTTTCATCCTTTTTGTTCTTAAAGATTCACTTAGTGCCTATGACTTTCTGATGTTTGGGCCTCTCCACTAGAGTCCAAACTTCTTGTCTTGCAAACTGGTTTAGCTCCTCTTGCATAGCTACAATCCAGTTTGGATCTTCAAGAGCTTCATGGATATTCTTGGGTTCTATCAGAGACACATAACAGCTGAATTGAGCACCCAAGTTTAGCTTTCTTCTGGTCTGAACACCCACACTTGGATCTCCTAAAATCTGCTCGGCTGGGAAATCAGACAACTTCTTCTTTCCCCTTTGAGGTGCCATAGTCTGCTCCTCTTGGGTCTTGTCTGATATTCCCCCTTGGTTAGTGTCAGGAGTCAATGTGCCATCATCTGGTGCTGATGAAGGCTTATCAGCTGACTTGGGCTCATCCTCTGAATCTGAGTCTGATTCTATCTTAGGTACTACTACCTTAATCAGATCTGGCTTGTCTGACAGATTCAGCTGATCCACCTCATCTGCTAGCTTCTCTTTGCTGTACTCATGAAAAGATTCATCAAATACAACATGGGGTGTTTCCTCCACACAAAGAGAGACCTTATTAAAGACTCTATAGGCTTTGCTACTTCCAGAATATCCTAAGAATATCCCTTCAGCAACCTTAGCATCAAAAGTCTTTAACTTAGTCTTTCCATTGTCATGGATGAAACACCTACACCCAAAAATATGGACAGAGGAAAGGTTAGGAGTTTTACCTTTGTACATTTCAAAGGGGGTCTTTCCATGTCTCTTGACTGGTAGACACCTATTTTGGATGAAGCAAGCAGTATTGATGGCTTCTGCCCAAAACCTTTGAAGAGTCTGATATTCAGCTAGCATGGTCCTTGCTGCCTCCTTGAGAGTTCTGTTTCTCCTTTCAGCTAACCCATTCTGCTGAGGTGTTCTGGCAGCTGATGTCTCATGCTGAGTACCATTATCCCTGCAATAGTCAGAAATAATAGAGTTAAGAAACTCAGTACCTTTATCACTTCTGATTTTGACTATGCTGAGTTCCAGCTCCTTCTGAATCCTCTTGAACAACTCCAGCATCTTGACCATAGTCTCATTCTTCTTGAACAAGAACACTACCCAAGTGAATCTTGTATAATCATCAACAATCACCAGTGTGTACTTCCTTCCACTGAAGCTAAGAGGTGAGACTGGTCCAAACAAGTCCATATGAAGCAAGTGGAGTGCTTTTGTTGTTGAAGTACTATGCACATCTTTGAATGAGGCATTAGTCTGCTTCCCTTTCTGACAGGCATCACACTTCTGCTTAGATGCAAACACCTCATTTGGTAGTCCTCTGACAAGACCTTTCCTTGCAACCTTGTTGAGTGTCTTGAAGTTCAGATGACCTAACCTCTTGTGCCAGAGCCAGCTGATCTCTGCTGAGCTTTTAGCAACCAAACGTGAATCAGCTGGACAACTTGCAAAATCTGCAAGATACATATTACCTCTTCTGAGGCCAGTTAGTAGCACCTGCTCATTTAAATCATTAATAATAAGGCAAGAGTTCTTAGAGAATCTTACTGAATATCCCTTGTCACAGAATTGGGATACTGACAGAAGATTGTGCATAAGCCCTTCTACATAGTAGACTTCTTCAACTCTTGTTCCTTTGATCAGCAGGGTGCCAACTCCTCTGGTGACTCCAAAATTGTTGTCACCGAACACAACTCTAGGCCCATCAAGCGTTACAAATTCCTGGAGGAGATGCTTCTCAAAGGTCATGTGCTTCGAGCAACCGCTATCAATGTACCAGACATGGCCCTTGGCTTCTCCTCTTTCTATAGGGCTAGAGTTTACCTGAAATTAAAACTCAGGCTTTAGGTACCCTATCTTTGGGTCCTAATTGGTTAGTATCGACATTCTGGATCCATCCTTATGAGGTTTAGGGGATCTCAACCTTCTACCATACTTGTCCACAAAGATCATCTCCCTCAGAGGATCTTTTCTGGGGCGATGAGTGATAACAACAGGTTTGTAGGTGGGCTGCTCAAAAGGATAGTTTCTGCTTGAGCCTCTGAATGACTCATATACTTTGGACGGTGAAGGCTTGCCTACTTTGGTTACATTAAAAGTAACCCAGGGCTGAGGTCTGTTTCACTTGGGTTTACTCTGCTGAGATGACCCAGGCTTATCATTCCTCTGCTGATTCTGCTGAGGTCTCCTTGTCTTAGCTGAGCTATGACTTGGATTCCTCTTCTGGTCTTGGGGCTTCTGAGCTTTGTACTTATGTTGGTTGTCAGCAGGCTTCTGAGTTTTAGTACTCTTCTGCTCTGCTGAAACCTTGTGATCACTAGCAGACTTCTGAGCTTTGCAGCTCTTCTATCCAGCTGGGACCTTTTCTGTCCCTCTGCTCTTTTGCCCTTCTGATCCAGATGCAGGCTCAGCTGGCCCTTTACCCTTTCGAGGATCCCTAATTAGCCCACTATCACCTTTCTTCTTCTTTTGTGGCTTGGGTTTGGGATAACCAAGACCCCTTTTGTCATTCACAGTTTGTGAGGACTCAGCTATTTCTGACACGACATTCTTTGCCTTAGTCAGCTGATTCACTTTCAGCTGAAGCTGCTGTGAATTTTTTATTGTTAGTTCATTCTGCTTGAAGAGTTCATCGAACTTAGCTGTCAGCAGATTATGTTCTTCACTCAAAATAGTATTCTCAGAAAGTAGCTTTTCTATCAGCTTCTCCTGTTCCTCACACTTTGCTATTAAGTCAGCAGACTTGTTAACTTGTGAGTCATAGGATATCACTGGTAGTCTAGCATTTTCCAGATCTTGTCTCAAGCTTAGAACTTCAGCTTTCAGACTAGTGTTCTCCTCTTCCAGCTTGGAACAACTTTTAAGGAGGATTGGAGATCAGACAACAACTTGTGTATGTCTGACTCCATAGAATAGGTAGAAGAGCAAGATGAGCTAACAGAGGGGGTAGGAGAATTTACCTCTTCTACCTTAGCCATGAGGCAGATATCATCCTCTGATTCAAAATCAGATGAGGATGAGCTGATATCCTGCTTCTCCTCCTCTGCCAGCAGAGCTCTCTTATCAGCGAACCTGCGATCTCTCTTGATCCTCTTCTCTTCTCTCTCCCTTGGGGTAAGCTGAGGACAATCATAACTGGGATGTCCTGGCTTGTTGCAAGAGAAGCAGACACCATCTTCTCCTCTTCTGGGACTTGGCTCCCTCCTTCTCTCTGGAAACTTGTATCTGGTCTCCTGTTCATCTGATGGTCTTCTGGTATCAGATGACTTCTGGTATCTTCTGGAAGAATCATTCTTGTTCTTCTTCCAATGGGATCTGTACTTCTGGAACTTGTTTGACATCTTGTCAAACTTCTTGTTCAGCAAAGCAAGTTGCTCCTTTAAGCTCATGTCCTCTGGAGTAGAGGACTTCTCTTGACTATCAGCTGCAGCAGAGAAGACAACATTCTTTGCAGCTGAGGATGATGATGGAGTCTCATCTTCTTGATCCTCTTCTTGAATATCGAACTCATGTGCTTACATATGAGATAGCAGAGTATGATGACTCATCTCAGATAGATTCTTTCTCACCTTAATTACAGTCACCTTCACTCTCCATCTTGAAGTAAGAGATCTCAAAATTTTGTTATTAATCTCCTTCTCCGAGTAATCCTTCCCTAAGGAGCTTGCCTTATTCAGTATGTTTGTTAGCCTCATATCCAACTGATCAATGGTTTCATCAGCTTTCATTTTAAATGTGTCAAAGGTATGTAGAACGGCTTGAAGCTTGTTCTCTTTGATTTGATCTGTCACTTCACACATCAAGGAGAGTTTCTCCCACATCTCCTTAGCGGTCTTGCACGTCTTGATTTTCTCTATATATTCTTTGGAGAGAGTCTCGATGATTTCTGTCCTGGCCACTTGATCTAAGTTGAAGAGTTTCCTTTCAGCATCGTTTAGTTCACTCTTCTTCTTCTCAGACTTTCTTCTTTCACTAATCTCAACTTCTGGAGTCTTACCATCACTAACGGCTTCCCAGAAGAACTTGATAGGTCCTTCCTCCAGAACGTCCAACATGCGATCATGAACGGCTCCAAGGTGATTCTCCATCTGAATTTCCAGTAATCATAATCCTCAATAGAGAATTCTGGCAACTTCCTCATCTTGGATCCACTCTTTTTGTACGAAGTTATATCTTGCAAGAAGTTAGATAAAATGCACACAAAATTTTCTAAAAATAGATTTTCAGGGATCTGTCCAGGTGACCACCAAAAGCTTTCTCAGGCTGTGGTCTTTTGGACACACATCTCTGATACCACTTGTTGGTCCCAAAGGTAGGTTTTAGGGAAGAATACCTTGGAACAAGTCTAGAAGGGGGGGTTGAATAGACTTGTAAGGATTCAAAAACCTTTTTCAAATTATTTTGCTTATTCAGAAAACCAGCACACTACTTGAGGTAGTCTAAATTTGAAAGTTGTGGGTTGTGAATTGTGCGGAAATGTTTTTAATGAAAATCAGTTTTACGTGATGTGCACAAGTTAAGAACAAAAAGAAATAAGACGAGACGCAAGGGATTTATAGTGGTTCGGACAAAAGGTCCTACTCCACTCTCCACAATTCAACTGGAATTGTGAGGCTCTCCACTAACTCACTCACTTACTCACTTACACACTTCGAGAGTACTACTCTCTTTCAAATTGTCAATGCTTCAATCACAATTGACTTCTCACAGCTTCTACAAAGCTTTTACAAAAGATAAGTATGAATGGGGTTTTTGAGTGCGAGTGATAATATTGACAGAGTTTCGGCTAGCTTAATATGCGTGTAAAAACCGTAACCTAAATCATCACTACTACTCTTATTTATAGGGTCAAATAACTAGCCGTTGGGATAGACTAGAAATCTGAGATCTATAATTTTGTATTCAATCAATCAATGAGATTGATTGAATTTCCTTCTTGATTCTCGTTAATCTTCGCGATCTTCAATCAATCAAGTTTGTCCCCTTGATTGATTGATCTTTTATTCTGGAAATCCCTTTTATGTCGCAAGTCAACCCTTGAAATGATTTCGAAGAATCTGGGCCGAGCACAAGACTTCAGCTGATTTGTCTCCTCAGCTGGTGTACTGTCTGCTGGTACTAGGACCTCAGCTGATGTGCAAGTCTGCTGGTGTGCACCTCAGCTGGTCTTCTTGACTTCGTCTGAATATGTCTTTTATCCATGGTCCTTGTCTTGTCTGCGACGTGCTCTCAGCTGATCAACTGATCTTCTGATGTCAGCTGATGTTAACTCCTCTGATGATCTGCTCTCGATACTCCAGTGTCAGCTGCTTAAATCTTCTGTCCTCTGAAATCGGCTAAGTCCTCAATGTCTCAGCTGGTCTTCTTCTCTATGATAGCTTCGAATCTTCTAGGCAGCAAGGTAGATTCCCCCTCACTCGAACCTATCTAATCCTAACTACTCATCAGCTGACTAACATGTTCAGTTGGTCCTATTACAAGCTGATTGGTTTATTATATCATCAAAACATCTAACACAGATATCCTAACAAGTTCCCCCTTTTTTATGATATCAAAACCAACTCAGCTGATCTCAACAGATAAGCATATTCAAACAAAATTAAGATCATCATAGGACAGAAAAGAAGATCTTTAGATAAGATCCTTAGACAGAATAAAAAGTGCAGCTGACAACAAGAAGTTGTCTGGAATCATAAAGCTTCATTAAACAAAAGAGAAGTTGCAATCAAAAGGAAGTACCTAATCCTCAGCTGACTCAGCTGGACAATTACATAAGGAGAGGTCTTATGCTGTCGAGAGGAACTTGCATCCAGTCGAGGAACCTCTTCTCTATCTCCCTCAGAGCTGGCAGAGAATTGTCAGAGAGTTGTGGAAAAAGTAGAGTAATCTGTAACCAATACTTCCTGATTTCCACCCAGGCTATCTTCCCATTCCCATCAGTTGAAGTTGGAAGGTACTCTATCTCTGGCAACTCCGACTGAACTTCCAGCTTAAGCATTTCATCCGAAATAGCTTTGAAGAATTTTGGAGCGGTCTCCCTTAACCAGTTTCTGAACTCAGCATTCTTCTCTCTTTCTCCTCTGGTATCTTCTCCTCTGAGAACATAGAAGTGGATCATGGTCTTAGCCTTTATAGTTTTCCAAAGATGCACAAACTCATCTGACAATTAATTGTAGAACATGTCAATTGGTCCGTCAACCAAAGGCTCATTCGGATCCCGAATGTACTTTCCACTTCTAGTCCTGCTACCCTGAGAAACTGCCTTCCCTTGCTTCTTCAGTTTCCTCTGGTAACGTCTTTCCAGCTCATCATTCATTTCCCTTTCCTGCCTCTTACTCCTCTCTTTTGGAGTCTCCTTTTCAGCTAGCTGCAACTCCTTTGCCAGCTTCTCATCCAGTTCAGCATTCATAATTCTCTTCTTTTTCTCTTTTTCTTCAGCTACCACCTCTTGTCTCTGTAGTGCCTGAGCCATCTTCTGATCTCTCAGCTCCTGAGTCTTCTGAGCTGCAACCTTTCTTGTGTTGATGTAATCTTCAATATTTTCTACTCTAGCAGATAGAACACCATGATTATCTACCAGTAGAGCTCTCAGAGAGGCCATCTCATATTGCAGGGCAGCAATAGCAACTGAGTTCTTCTCAATAGCAGCTGAGTTCTTCTCTTCCCCCTTTTTGATATCATAAATCATCGAGGAAGAAGGTAGAGAAGTAGAAAGATTATCCACAATAGCTTTTAGGTCCTCCTGACCGTTTTTGCATTCAGCAACCTGACCTTCCAACCTCTCAGAGACCAGTCTGAATGTCTCAGATTCAACAGAGAGGGTAGCAGAGGCATCATCAGTAAATGGCTTGGCTGTCGTCTTGAAATTCTGTAGAGTTTGGTAAAACTCTATCCTGGTGGCATACAAGCTGTCCTCCATAGCTTCTTTCAGCTTGTTTCAGTGATCCAGCAGAACTTGATGAACATGATGTTCAATCAGAGAGGGGGCAGTAGACTTGGCAGCCAGCAAAGTGGATTTGACCTCCCTGATGTGATCATCAAAATAATCTTTAAGCTGTCCCAAAATTTTAGGAGTTACCTGATCAGCCGGGTTGATCTCAAAGTTTGCTGCCGGAGGGATGAACTCTGACTCTGCTGTTTCCTGGCAATCCAGCACAACCCCATCCTTGAGCAGCAAAGCACGGGCAACCTTCCTAAGTCCTTCAGGAGATGTCAGCTGGGATGATGCCTTAACCTCCAAGGCATCCATCAGAATCTCTTTCCACTCAGTGAAGGCACCTTCACCCATTTCCTTCACCAGATCCAAAAGGAAGGTAACTGGACCTTTTTTCACTTGAGCCCAAGCAAGACCATCAGCCAAGATATCTTGATAGGCAGGATAAGAGTTGAGTTCTGGGATATATACGGAGATGTGGGCTAGGGCAGTAATGGTGTATCTTCAGAGGAATGTAGAACCTCTGTCTCAGCAACTGATGGCTCAGCTGATTCCCTCTCTTCTGACTCTTCTTCCCCTCCATCAGAATCAGAGGCAGAATCCTCATCTGAATCAGCTCTCTCAGCTGATTCATCATTGGCTTGCTCCTCTTCTTCATCAGAAGGCTCATCAACCAGCAGAGTAGCCTTTTCTGCTGAAGATTTCTTCGTCTTCAGACTGCTCAGCAAATCAGTATCATCATCATCGTCAGAATCAAAGGAGAGCTTCCTTTGGACAGGAGTAGTTTCCTTCTTAGATTTCTTCTTTCTTCCCCCTCCAGCAGACTTTGAAGCCTTCCTCTTCTGCTTCTTTACAGGACCAGTAGAGGGACCAGGGGCAGCAGCTACTGGATCAGCTTTTGAATCTGAATCAGCTGGCCCAATTACATCCAAGTTACTTCCCCTCAGAAACTTGGTATAGTTGTACTCAACAACCCAATCTTCATCCCACTCGTGCTGGGGCAGCAGATGATTCAAGATTATGGTAATCTTGGTAGCCATAGAGCACTTCGACTTGAAGCTGTAAACTTGTTGATCGTCTACTTCCTTAGCAACACATCTCTTGGACTCCTGTTCCAAGCGAAACCATAGCAGACTCACCCAGTCTGCTTGAACCCCATCAAGGATCGTGCGGGCCACACTCAGGCGACGTTTGGTAATGGCGTCCAAACTCCCCTGATCTGCCAAGATAACCTTGGTCACCACATCCATCAGAAACCTGAATCTTCTCCTCAACATAAACTACTTCTGATTCGTGGTGGTATTCCTATGACTCTTTCTGGCCATTATCTTGAAAGTATCCAGGTAGTCGGCTTCCTTGTATTTATGTGGTAGAATACCAGTGGAGGATAAGCCAAAAAGTTTAGCAACCGCATCCTTGGATATGACAACTGCTTTCCCATCAACCAAGGATCCGATGGAGTTTGAGCTAAACTGGGCCTTGAGGAGGAATTGAAAGGCGTAAAAGTTTAGGGTTTTATGGTCAGGGGGGGGGGTCATGGAGATGAAGGTTCGGAGATTGTGATGTTGAAGGAGGTTTAGGATTTCCTGAATTTCTGGAACCCTAGTCGTGTCGTAATCGACACACATCTCAGCGTACATCCTTTCTTTGAACATCTTTTGCATAGCTTTGGATGCCATACCTTCAACACAAAGGTTAAGTGCACAGAGAATAATATGCAAGAACAATAAAAAAAAAAAGATTTCGGAGCAGAAAGGTTTTCAGTAAGAAGTTAAAGGGGTATATATATGAATCGAAAGAGATGAGCAGTTTTTCCAAAAATTAAAACCGATCAATTTTGATCGTAGATTTGTATATTGCATCACACAAATCAAAGGTCCAGATTAATTGACCTTTGAGTGGTTTGGGGGTGATGCGTAAGTGTCAGGTTTCGAAAAGGTTTTGGCCGCCAAAAATTCCGCCTTTTGGTAAAAAGGTAATGATGAAAAAGTTTAGTAATGTAATTTGGGCGGTGAGAAATTAATTACCACTGACACTTTATTTTGGAAAAGATAATAAATCCCCGAATTTTCGTAAGAGAAACGATTTGATTGCCAATTTTCTAAAATTATTTTTAGAAATTCGGGATTTATTAATTTTTGAAAAGATTTGATAGAAAAAATATATTTTAAAACCGACACGAAGATTATAGAAATACTTATCGTGAATCAGACGTGGCATGGTCAGCTGATAAGAATAATCTTCATGAAAATCTTCTCTGCTCATCTGGGTTTATATTGTCAGCTAACATGGACCAGCTGAAGCAAGGTGGCCTTGTCTGACTTTCATAACTTATCCCTGTATCAAGTTAGACATAACAAGATAGAGAAAAGAAAGGAAAGAATAAGAAGACATACCAGATCAGCTGATGTAAGGATCAGCTGATTACTTCAGCAGAATAGTCCTCAGCTGGATACCAGCTGACTACCCATTTTCCCAAAAACTTTCTTTCTAGAGAACTGCACCTCCATCTATCATTCCTAACTCTGCTACTAATTCTCTGAATCTTACCTCTGCTAAAGGTTTGGTAAGCACATTTGTTCTCTGCTTCTCCGTATGAATTTTCTCCATCCTGATATCTCCCTTCTCAGCATGATCTCGAAGAAAATGATGTCTTATGTCCACATGTTTGCATCTGGTATGGAGAACTGGATTCTGAGTAATGGCTATTGCACTTGTGCTATCACAGAAGATGGGTATCTCTTATGTGATCACATGGTAGTCCCTCAGCTGTTGTCTGATCCAGAGCAGCTGAGAACAGCAACTACCAGCAGCCATGTACTCTGCCTCTGTTGTGGAAGTAGATACTGAAGTCTGCTTCTTGGAGAACCAAGATATCAGCTTACTTCCCAGAAACTGACATGTGCCAGAGGTTGATTTCCTATCAATCTTGCACCCTCCATAGTCAGAATCTGAATACCCACTCAGCTGAAAGTTGTCATCAGCTGGGTACCAGAGGCCTAGATTGTAAGTACCCTTCAAATACTTAACAATCTTCTTTGCTGCTTCCAGATGAGATTTCTTAGGATTTGCCTGAAACCTTGCACATACCCCTACTGCGAAGCTAATATCAGGTCTGCTGGCAGTGAGATACAGCTAGGGGTGGCAAATGGGCCGGGCTGGGCTGGCCCGGCACTGGCCCACCGGGCTGCTCGTAATTTACGGGCCGGGTCGGGCCTGGCCCGGTACTAATCGGGCCTCCATTTTAACGGCCCAGCCTGGCCCTATACGGGCCACCGGGCCACGGGCCAAAATGGCCCATTATTTTAATAATTAAATTTAAAAAATAAATTATTTATATTTAAAGAGGAACAAAAAGAATTAATTGGGTTGAATGTTAGAATATTTTGGACAATGGAGAATGAGGGGATCAATAGATGCAGGATTTCCACAAGCTTTAGTATTTGAATTGCTCTGAAGAACAGGGGTGCCTTTTAATTTTTCATGCCTAAGGTAATCTCTTGGAGTGTCGTTTCGTTGGCTTCTCGGCTTTCTTCTAGCGTGCATCCCAAATGCAGTGCAGCTAACCATAGTGAAAACAAGACATTACATTTAGTATTTTCCAATCCAAAGTGAATCACTCTCAAATCACAATGAATTTACTTACAACATCTACCCTATATGTGTGCAAAAAATATACATTAATACACATACATATTCGTGAGAAAAATATACACACTAAGACAACAGACCTTCAATACAAGGCTGCAAAAGATCCCCAGTTTTGGTACTTTCATCCATTCGAATATGTGCATATATATATATATACATATATAGAGAGGGAGAGACACGAACTGGGAAGAAATACTTGTTGAGGGTTGTCTTCTTCGCTGAAGGATGTGCCGCTGACGTGCGGCCGCTCGCTGCAGGATGCGCCGGCGACGCGCAGTGCAGCGCTGGTGGCCGGCGAATCGGCGCTGCAGTGTGGTAAGGTGTGCGGCGCCACACCCTGGTGCGTCAATTAATTAGATAGAAGTTAGAATTAGGGATTTAGGGTTAGCACATATATGTTTGTGTATGTTTTGTTTTGGGCCTTTGATACTGTGTACGGTAGTTTCAGTTTGGTTGCATAATAAAATAAAAAAAATAAAAAGAACTGGGCCTGTGTTTTTTTCGGGCCAAGCCCGGCCCGAGCCCGGCCAGCCCGACGGGCCTATTGGGCCGGGCCAAATAGGCCCGGTTCATTTCGGGCTGATATTTTTTAGGCCCAGCCTGGCCTAAAAAACGGGCCAACTGGGCCGGCCCATCGGGCCGGGCCCATTTTGCCACCCCTAGATACAGCAGAGAACCAATAAGTCCTCTGTATAGTGTCTGATCCACTTTCTCACCAGCTTCATCTGGATCCATGCTGAAGTTTGCCATCATAGGAATCTTAGCTTCTCTGCTGCTACTGACTCCAAACTTTTCTATCAAATTCTTGGCATACTTAGCTTGGCTAATGAAAGTTCCATTGGTCATCTGCTTCACCTGCAGTCTAAGGAAGTAAGTCATCTCCCCCATCATGGACATTTCAAACTTGCTGGTCATCAGCTTGCTGAACTGATCACACATCAGCTTGTTGGGGGATCCAAAGATGATATCATCCACATAGATCTGCACTAAGAGGATATCATCACCATCTTCTTTCTTGAACAAGGTCTTATCTATTTTCCCTTTGCTAAATCCACTATCTAGCAGAAACTGTGATAAGGTATCATACCATGCCCTAGGTGCTTGCTTTAGTCCATATAAAGCCTTCTGCAACCTATAAACCTTGTTCCCAATCTCAAACCCTGGTGGTTGTTCCACATATACTTCTTCTGCCAGGATTCCATTCAGAAAAGCTGATTTGACATCCATCTGATATACCTTGAACCCTTTGAAAACAACATAGGCCAGAAACAGTCTGATGGCTTCTAGTCTTGCCACAGGAGAAATGTCTCATCATAGTCAATCCCCACTGACTGTGAATACCCCATGGGCTACTAGCTTTGCCTTGTTTCTAACCACTACATCATTTTCATCCTTTTTGTTCTTAAAGATTCACTTAGTGCCTATGACTTTCTGATGTTTGGGCCTCTCCACTAGAGTCCAAACTTCTTGTCTTGCAAACTGGTTTAGCTCCTCTTGCATAGCTACAATCCAGTTTGGATCTTCAAGAGCTTCATGGATATTCTTGGGTTCTATCAGAGACACATAACAGCTGAATTGAGCACCCAAGTTTAGCTTTCTTCTGGTCTGAACACCCACACTTGGATCTCCTAAAATCTGCTCGGCTGGGAAATCAGACAACTTCTTCTTTCCCCTTTGAGGTGCCATAGTCTGCTCCTCTTGGGTCTTGTCTGATATTCCCCCTTGGTTAGTGTCAGGAGTCAATGTGCCATCATCTGGTGCTGATGAAGGCTTATCAGCTGACTTGGGCTCATCCTCTGAATCTGAGTCTGATTCTATCTTAGGTACTACTACCTTAATCAGATCTGGCTTGTCTGACAGATTCAGCTGATCCACCTCATCTGCTAGCTTCTCTTTGCTGTACTCATGAAAAGATTCATCAAATACAACATGGGGTGTTTCCTCCACACAAAGAGAGACCTTATTAAAGACTCTATAGGCTTTGCTACTTCCAGAATATCCTAAGAATATCCCTTCAGCAACCTTAGCATCAAAAGTCTTTAACTTAGTCTTTCCATTGTCATGGATGAAACACCTACACCCAAAAATATGGACAGAGGAAAGGTTAGGAGTTTTACCTTTGTACATTTCAAAGGGGGTCTTTCCATGTCTCTTGACTGGTAGACACCTATTTTGGATGAAGCAAGCAGTATTGATGGCTTCTGCCCAAAACCTTTGAAGAGTCTGATATTCAGCTAGCATGGTCCTTGCTGCCTCCTTGAGAGTTCTGTTTCTCCTTTCAGCTAACCCATTCTGCTGAGGTGTTCTGGCAGCTGATGTCTCATGCTGAGTACCATTATCCCTGCAATAGTCAGAAATAATAGAGTTAAGAAACTCAGTACCTTTATCACTTCTGATTTTGACTATGCTGAGTTCCAGCTCCTTCTGAATCCTCTTGAACAACTCCAGCATCTTGACCATAGTCTCATTCTTCTTGAACAAGAACACTACCCAAGTGAATCTTGTATAATCATCAACAATCACCAGTGTGTACTTCCTTCCACTGAAGCTAAGAGGTGAGACTGGTCCAAACAAGTCCATATGAAGCAAGTGGAGTGCTTTTGTTGTTGAAGTACTATGCACATCTTTGAATGAGGCATTAGTCTGCTTCCCTTTCTGACAGGCATCACACTTCTGCTTAGATGCAAACACCTCATTTGGTAGTCCTCTGACAAGACCTTTCCTTGCAACCTTGTTGAGTGTCTTGAAGTTCAGATGACCTAACCTCTTGTGCCAGAGCCAGCTGATCTCTGCTGAGCTTTTAGCAACCAAACGTGAATCAGCTGGACAACTTGCAAAATCTGCAAGATACATATTACCTCTTCTGAGGCCAGTTAGTAGCACCTGCTCATTTAAATCATTAATAATAAGGCAAGAGTTCTTAGAGAATCTTACTGAATATCCCTTGTCACAGAATTGGGATACTGACAGAAGATTGTGCATAAGCCCTTCTACATAGTAGACTTCTTCAACTCTTGTTCCTTTGATCAGCAGGGTGCCAACTCCTCTGGTGACTCCAAAATTGTTGTCACCGAACACAACTCTAGGCCCATCAAGCGTTACAAATTCCTGGAGGAGATGCTTCTCAAAGGTCATGTGCTTCGAGCAACCGCTATCAATGTACCAGACATGGCCCTTGGCTTCTCCTCTTTCTATAGGGCTAGAGTTTACCTGAAATTAAAACTCAGGCTTTAGGTACCCTATCTTTGGGTCCTAATTGGTTAGTATCGACATTCTGGATCCATCCTTATGAGGTTTAGGGGATCTCAACCTTCTACCATACTTGTCCACAAAGATCATCTCCCTCAGAGGATCTTTTCTGGGGCGATGAGTGATAACAACAGGTTTGTAGGTGGGCTGCTCAAAAGGATAGTTTCTGCTTGAGCCTCTGAATGACTCATATACTTTGGACGGTGAAGGCTTGCCTACTTTGGTTACATTAAAAGTAACCCAGGGCTGAGGTCTGTTTCACTTGGGTTTACTCTGCTGAGATGACCCAGGCTTATCATTCCTCTGCTGATTCTGCTGAGGTCTCCTTGTCTTAGCTGAGCTATGACTTGGATTCCTCTTCTGGTCTTGGGGCTTCTGAGCTTTGTACTTATGTTGGTTGTCAGCAGGCTTCTGAGTTTTAGTACTCTTCTGCTCTGCTGAAACCTTGTGATCACTAGCAGACTTCTGAGCTTTGCAGCTCTTCTATCCAGCTGGGACCTTTTCTGTCCCTCTGCTCTTTTGCCCTTCTGATCCAGATGCAGGCTCAGCTGGCCCTTTACCCTTTCGAGGATCCCTAATTAGCCCACTATCACCTTTCTTCTTCTTTTGTGGCTTGGGTTTGGGATAACCAAGACCCCTTTTGTCATTCACAGTTTGTGAGGACTCAGCTATTTCTGACACGACATTCTTTGCCTTAGTCAGCTGATTCACTTTCAGCTGAAGCTGCTGTGAATTTTTTATTGTTAGTTCATTCTGCTTGAAGAGTTCATCGAACTTAGCTGTCAGCAGATTATGTTCTTCACTCAAAATAGTATTCTCAGAAAGTAGCTTTTCTATCAGCTTCTCCTGTTCCTCACACTTTGCTATTAAGTCAGCAGACTTGTTAACTTGTGAGTCATAGGATATCACTGGTAGTCTAGCATTTTCCAGATCTTGTCTCAAGCTTAGAACTTCAGCTTTCAGACTAGTGTTCTCCTCTTCCAGCTTGGAACAACTTTTAAGGAGGATTGGAGATCAGACAACAACTTGTGTATGTCTGACTCCATAGAATAGGTAGAAGAGCAAGATGAGCTAACAGAGGGGGTAGGAGAATTTACCTCTTCTACCTTAGCCATGAGGCAGATATCATCCTCTGATTCAAAATCAGATGAGGATGAGCTGATATCCTGCTTCTCCTCCTCTGCCAGCAGAGCTCTCTTATCAGCGAACCTGCGATCTCTCTTGATCCTCTTCTCTTCTCTCTCCCTTGGGGTAAGCTGAGGACAATCATAACTGGGATGTCCTGGCTTGTTGCAAGAGAAGCAGACACCATCTTCTCCTCTTCTGGGACTTGGCTCCCTCCTTCTCTCTGGAAACTTGTATCTGGTCTCCTGTTCATCTGATGGTCTTCTGGTATCAGATGACTTCTGGTATCTTCTGGAAGAATCATTCTTGTTCTTCTTCCAATGGGATCTGTACTTCTGGAACTTGTTTGACATCTTGTCAAACTTCTTGTTCAGCAAAGCAAGTTGCTCCTTTAAGCTCATGTCCTCTGGAGTAGAGGACTTCTCTTGACTATCAGCTGCAGCAGAGAAGACAACATTCTTTGCAGCTGAGGATGATGATGGAGTCTCATCTTCTTGATCCTCTTCTTGAATATCGAACTCATGTGCTTACATATGAGATAGCAGAGTATGATGACTCATCTCAGATAGATTCTTTCTCACCTTAATTACAGTCACCTTCACTCTCCATCTTGAAGTAAGAGATCTCAAAATTTTGTTATTAATCTCCTTCTCCGAGTAATCCTTCCCTAAGGAGCTTGCCTTATTCAGTATGTTTGTTAGCCTCATATCCAACTGATCAATGGTTTCATCAGCTTTCATTTTAAATGTGTCAAAGGTATGTAGAACGGCTTGAAGCTTGTTCTCTTTGATTTGATCTGTCACTTCACACATCAAGGAGAGTTTCTCCCACATCTCCTTAGCGGTCTTGCACGTCTTGATTTTCTCTATATATTCTTTGGAGAGAGTCTCGATGATTTCTGTCCTGGCCACTTGATCTAAGTTGAAGAGTTTCCTTTCAGCATCGTTTAGTTCACTCTTCTTCTTCTCAGACTTTCTTCTTTCACTAATCTCAACTTCTGGAGTCTTACCATCACTAACGGCTTCCCAGAAGAACTTGATAGGTCCTTCCTCCAGAACGTCCAACATGCGATCATGAACGGCTCCAAGGTGATTCTCCATCTGAATTTCCAGTAATCATAATCCTCAATAGAGAATTCTGGCAACTTCCTCATCTTGGATCCACTCTTTTTGTACGAAGTTATATCTTGCAAGAAGTTAGATAAAATGCACACAAAATTTTCTAAAAATAGATTTTCAGGGATCTGTCCAGGTGACCACCAAAAGCTTTCTCAGGCTGTGGTCTTTTGGACACACATCTCTGATACCACTTGTTGGTCCCAAAGGTAGGTTTTAGGGAAGAATACCTTGGAACAAGTCTAGAAGGGGGGGTTGAATAGACTTGTAAGGATTCAAAAACCTTTTTCAAATTATTTTGCTTATTCAGAAAACCAGCACACTACTTGAGGTAGTCTAAATTTGAAAGTTGTGGGTTGTGAATTGTGCGGAAATGTTTTTAATGAAAATCAGTTTTACGTGATGTGCACAAGTTAAGAACAAAAAGAAATAAGACGAGACGCAAGGGATTTATAGTGGTTCGGACAAAAGGTCCTACTCCACTCTCCACAATTCAACTGGAATTGTGAGGCTCTCCACTAACTCACTCACTTACTCACTTACACACTTCGAGAGTACTACTCTCTTTCAAATTGTCAATGCTTCAATCACAATTGACTTCTCACAGCTTCTACAAAGCTTTTACAAAAGATAAGTATGAATGGGGTTTTTGAGTGCGAGTGATAATATTGACAGAGTTTCGGCTAGCTTAATATGCGTGTAAAAACCGTAACCTAAATCATCACTACTACTCTTATTTATAGGGTCAAATAACTAGCCGTTGGGATAGACTAGAAATCTGAGATCTATAATTTTGTATTCAATCAATCAATGAGATTGATTGAATTTCCTTCTTGATTC
>JAPKLY010002991.1:0-21068 GCA_026898435.1 Prunella vulgaris | reverse complement strand
TTGATAGAGATTAGAATAAATATTATAAAGGAAAACGGGCAAGTGTTTGATTTTTTGTGGACAAATTATGGATTCCTCACTAAGATACCTCATTAAATGCACAGTTTTTAAGAAAAGTGGGATAATATATAAAGTTATATTAATAAAACAATTAAATTAGTTGGATTGAATGTAAAAGTAATGACATTTTATGTAAATATGTGAATATTGTGAGGATACAGTTAAAGTAGTAGTTTCTATTTATAGTGTGTGAAAATAATTGTAGGATGTATAGAAAAGGAAAGTGTGCAAACAATTACAGGATGGAGGGAGTAATATATACCTGCCAATTTTCGATCATAATAGAAGCTGCTGGGAAATGTCCAGCCTTAACTCTTTTAGACATATTGTAGGCATCTTCTTGGGATTTTGCGTTAGCCACACTTGTCCACACAAAATCTAGGAAAGAAGGCGTTTTCTCCAATCTCAAGCTAATTGGACACAATTTATCAGAAATGTCATTTCTTGCATCTCCTTCCTACAAATTCATATTTGTTTATTAATACAAATCTTAAAATAAACAAATATAATATTTAAGAAAAAAATGGTTTTAGTTTTACATAAACTTAAATGTGCATATACCATGTCCAAGAGTTCGAATTTCTGGAGTCAAGATAAAATGAGGAAGAAATGATATACCATGTCCAAGAGTTCGAAGAGAGGGTCGCAACGGAAAAAGAATCGAGTCAATCGCAGCTCTAGAACTCAAGATATGAAGAAAATGAGAAGTCGAGGATCAACCGGCACGGAACCAGTCCAAGTCGGCAGCCTAGCCTCCTTGCTCGACACCAGAATCGCCTTGGTCGCGCGATCGCGCGACCAAGGGCCGCTCGAGCTAAATGTCGAGCTTGGTCGATAGGCCATGCCTTTTGGTCGCGCGCCACCTAGATTTTTGAATTTTCAGGGGCAAGTTCGTCTTTTGTGCGTTTAAATGAAGTGTGTCTTGGTAAATGCATGGAGGGTACTATAAACACTTCAAGCTCAGATTTCCAAGGACATTCTCGCACTTTCCAATTTTATTTTCTTAGATTCTTCTTAGATTAGAGAGGTTAATGGAAGTTACTAAGTGGGTTTACTAGATTTTGCAACTTCAATCTTTGATTACTTTTGATCCGTCCATTAGATTTTCAATTCGTTTGTTCCTGCGTTCTCATCTCGATTCAAGCTACGTTTCTACGGTTCAATTTTGTATTTCGCTTTACCGATTAAGAGTTAACATTTGGAGGTTTGTTGCTAGTTTTCCAATTCCACTTCTATTGGTAAGTTTCTATTGATTTCTTTTGTAATATTGATTAGATATGATGTTTAGAATGCTAATTGTTGTGTTTCATTTCCAATTAGCCATGAGCTAATTTCCTTATGCATTGGTGTATGATTTCTATGAAGTAATATGGTGATTTTATTGATTTTTTGATTGTTATGAGATATTGGATAATTGATTCTCTAAATTGATGAAATGAATGAATGCTTGGCATGATTAATTAAATGTTTAGGCCACTAGGGAATTAGCAATACATGAGGATTGAGTTTTTCCTTTAAATGTTCTTGTTTTAAGCTGTGCATGCTAGGTGTTTGATGAAATTCCTAGAACAATGAGAGCTGCCCTTTTGTGAATAGACACCACAATTAGAGCTTTAAGTGTTGATTAGGGTCATAATTGCATCTTTTTGCATCCATTTCTCTATGGTTTTGATGTGCTTATGTTCATATTTGACCCTAAAATGCTATACATTGTGCATTTAACCCTTTTTGGCTAGAAAGTTGTGTTTTGTAGTGAAAATGAACAAAAGCGGCAAAAGACGAGCAACTTCGTAAAAAACCAGAAATAGTGAGTTGATCCTATGGAGGCAAATGATATACCATGTTGAAAAGCTCGAAGAGAGGGTCGCAACGGAAAAATATCTAGTCAATCGGAGCTCTAGAACTCAAGATATGAAGAAAACAAGAAGTTAAGGATCGACCGAACGGGATCGTGCGACTAGCAGCACGGGATCGTGCGAAAGCTCCCTGGTTCATTCAGCAAAGGTCCGAACGAATGAAAGCACGATCCGGATTGTGTGGCCACCTCCACGGGATCGTGCGGAAGCCCGGTTTTGCACATTTTCGAGGGCTGTTTCGTCTTTTCGCGCATTTAATAATGGGCACTTTGGACTAAACATTGTGGGCACTATAAATACCTCAAGGATCAGATTTCCAAGCATTATTCCATCATAATTCAAGTTCTTAGATTAGTTTAGAGAGAGAATTAGGTAGTTACTTAGTGGGTTTCTTAGGTAGATTCAATCTTCTTTCTTCCATAACTTTTGATCCGTCCGTCGGATTTTAGATCTGTTTGTTTCTGCATACTCGTAGTGATTAGAGATTTATTCCTGCAGTTCATTTTTGTATTTTGAGCTTTGGATCAAGACTTGGCATTTGGAGGTTTGTTGTTTGTATTTATGTTCATCCACTTATGGTAAGATTTCATTTAATTCTCTTGTTTTAGTTAATATTCATGATGATTAGAATGTTAATTGTTGATTTTCGATTCCAATTAGCCATGGGCTAATATCCTAGTTGCATGGTTGTATGAATATTATGGTGAATTCAGTTCTTGTTAATCCTATACATGAATTAGTAATCTTGTTGAATTAGTTCTCTTATTAATGACTTGTATGAATGCTTGGGATGCTTAATTGGAATGTGTGGCTTATATGGTTAGCTATGAAATGAGAATTGAGCTATAAGAACTTTATGCATACCAAGTGTTTGATATTTGGCTTGTATAACCAATGAGAATTGCATATTAGCCTAGACCTCTTAATTGGAGTGTTGGAAGTTGTAGAGAGATCTAGACATCCAATAGAGCCCTTACCTTGTGTTGTAGAGAGATCTAGACACTAGTTGGATTGACTAAGACACCAAGAGAACTTTTGCATGCTAGGATGGATAGGACACTAGAGGAAGAATAGTAGGATTACTTCCATGCACACACACCACTTTTGCTCACTTCCTTGAGGTGATAGCTAGATTTACTTTGCTTTGTTGAAGTAGATAGAAACCATGATTATTTTCTTGCTTTCCTAGCTATTAGCCTTTTGTAGACATTCAATACTTGCTTGATATCGCATCGTTTCCCTGTGTTCGATATTTAACTTGGTTAACTTGTCACGACAACGACGACCACGTACACTTGCGTGGAAATCATACACAATTTTGGCAAACAAGTTTTTAGAGTCGTTGCCGGGGAAATGATTACTTTGTTAGACGTGTATTGATGTTTATATTTCTTTTCTTTATTTTGTTTCCTTGTTTGTTTGTGACTATTCTTGATGAGTGTTGATACTTGCTTATTTTTGTAGGAGTGAACTCAATTGAAGATGGACGAATACAACCATTGCTCGTATTCTCCACAAAATATATCCTCTCCTAATCCATACATTTATCAACTTTACCCCATTAAACCCCGCACCACTTTCGATAAACTCTCTATGTTAGAAGAGAGTATGAAGTACATGATGATGATGTTTTGGAACCAAACCTAAATTCCACCACCTCTACAAGAAGTTTCTTATCCTTCTAACTCATATACATCTCAAGATTCATATTCCTTGGAGGATCCACATTCCTACACTTTACCCTCTCCTAAGCATTTCAATCATGAAGAAGCTCCTCAAAGCCACATTAATGATACTCTAGTTTACATCCTCAATCAATTTTTAGAAATTCAAAGGGAAAATGAAAAGCACTTTTAGGAGACCAACAAGAAGTTTGATGGAATTTTCAAATCTCAAGAAGATCAAATCAAGAGCTTAGAGCTCCAATTTGAGCAATTGGAGCAATTGGAGCAAATGACTCAACAATCCCATGAGATTTGCGAAACGTCAAATCAAGATTCCTACTCTCATCATGATGATATATGCTCCTACACTCCATATCTTCATATGACCTTCCATCAAGAGGAAACTTCTTCAAGCTATGAGGAAGACATTTTAGCTCACATTCTCAAGCAATTGGAAGAAATGAGAAGTGAAAATGAAAGGTGCTTTGAGAGGACAAACAAGAAGTTAGATGAAATGTTCATGTCTCAAAGTCATCAACTCAAGGACTTGGAGTTCCAATTGGAACAATTGATTTGTAGTATGATAATCGAGAAGCTAGAGCTCTGCTCGGAGCAATTGCGCACCCAAGCCAATGAGATGTGTAAGGAGGAAGATGGGGGTAATAATCAAGATGAAGGGGAAGTGGAAAGCATGGGGGAAGAAGGGAATGTGGAAAATGAAGATGATGATCATCATAAGGAGAAGAAAACTCTTTCTATTCTAGATTGTCTCAATGCAAAAAAATTTATTAATCTTTCTAATGCATACATTGATTATAAGATTCCTATTATTATTAACGATATGGGTCATAATTGTCCTCATGCTATGTTTATTAGGGATCACGAAGAAGAGAGGGATGGACTAAAAGAAGAGCAAAGAGATGAAAGTGAAAAGGAAGAGTATGAAATTGAGAGTGAAGATGATGGAGAAGAGGATGATTGTGATGATCATGATGAATATAAAGACCTTTATGATTTCTTTAACTTTGATAAGAAAATTCTCTACAATGATGAGTTTAAGGAGATTAAAAAGCCTTGTGTTCAAAAAGCTTTCTACCTTAAGAGTTTCACTAATCCTCTTATTAATTCACTTAATCATGATCTTAATCCTTCTTGTGATGATATTGAGTATGACATTCCTCTTGTAGAAATTGATAGGAATCAAAATCAAGAAGTAAAGGGTAAGAAAAACGAAGATTCAAGAGAAGGAATGGAGAAAGAACTAGAAGAGGATCAAGATGAATGTCCACTCATGGACATGAGCATCATTGAAGAAAATCAACAAAATGAAGTGGAAGAGGAGCCTAAAATTAAAATGAGCATTTCTCTACCATTAGACTCTTCTACTTGTGCTTTAATGGATAATGTTGTTTATTGTGAATTTGTCTTACCTCTTGAATTGATTAATGATAAGATTGAATTGAAAATCCTCTTAAAAATTTTGGATAGTAGGAGATGGGGGTGGATTGGTTTGAGAAGAAATGAGAAAGAAAATGCTTGTGCTTATAAGTTCAAATTGATAGGGAAAGTAGGGGTGTGGGGTAGAAATCCAACTTGTTTCCATGATTTTGAAGCCATAAGATTGTTGTATAATGGGAGGAATGCCAATTATCCTTGGCCATTTACCTAACATTGGTGTCGTCCGGCTAGGGGACGTTAAATCCAAGCCCTAGATGTGAGGCAACCCATCCTTAAAAAAATGTTGCTTGTTTTGTTGTTTGCTTGGTAGTTAGATATTTTGTTTGCTAGTTGTTTTAATGAAGGAATTTGAAGCTTAGGGATGTGATTTGGATTTCTTGAACATTGATATGAGGTAGTGTATTCTATTATCTTGATTGGTGTATTTGATCTACCCTAGTTTGGGGGTGTTGCCTCTTGTTACATATGGTGATTTCTTAGTTTAGTTGAGCTTATATATGCATTGTTTGGTCATTGATTCATTCAAAATCTTATTTTCATCACTCTTTTCCAAAATTTTAGGATCCTTGATCCGAAAAAGTTTGGGGGGGTGTGTTCGCTCTTCAAATTGTAGATTTACAATGACATTTGTGAGCTCTAGAAGGATGTGTTGAGGAGAATTCTCTTTCACTTGGCCAAGAAGGACATTTTCGTGTAAGTGTCAAGTCACTCTCCTATTCTTAATCCCAACTCAAGGTATGTCTTTATACTTATCTCTCCCTATTTGCTTCCATTCTTAGGTTTAGTTTGCTTGATTGTAGATTGTTATTTTGAGCTTAAGTGTTGATTCTTGTTGTATTGTGCTTTGATTGAGTGCATTGCATGATCTTTTCTCCACTCTTTTCCAAACTTTTTAGACCCTTGGTCCAAAAAGTTTGGGGGGTGTATTCGTTTCGTAAATCTCATTGCAATGCTATGCTTTTGATGATTTTTAGTGCTTTCTTAAGTGTTGTGACCATATGCTTATCATGTGTCTTGTTTTTGCTTGTTTGATTGATTACCTTATTGTTGCTAATTGAGAGCTATGATGCATGAGATATGCTTATGGTTGTGTGGATGATGTAGATAGTGCATAGTTAAAGGTAGTGTGTATATTGCTTAATTCATTTTTTGTCTATAGTGTAGTTGTTTCTTTGATGCTTGATACATGATTGATGTGTACATGTTTGATATGATATGAGTCTTGATCACCTTAACCCGTGAGGTTTGAGCCTATTGTGCCCGTTTCAATCTTAAACGGATGATATTTCTTTGATGTGAGATCCACATGGTGTATCTCCACTCTAGAACTTGATTTGAGTCTTGTTTGAGATCACATTTTGTAATGAGTTGTCAAAAATGATTTAAGGTCATCTTTGATTTTATATGAGTCACTTAGCCAAATTATCCATGCCATGACATTGATTCCATAGTTAGCCATTTTGGGCCTTTGGCCTTTTTCTTTTGCAACCTATGATTGTAGCTTGATTATCTTTCATTTTGAGCCTTATTTTCCCTATTACTAGTAAAGCTTATATGAGGATATGAGGGTTACATGTGCTTTGAAAGCAAGCTTGGTAAAAATCTAGAAATAGTGAGTTGATCCAATGGAGGCAAATGATATACCATGTTGAAAAGCTCGAAGAGAGGGTCCAACGGAAAAAGAATCGAGTCAATCGAAGCTCTACAACTCAAGATATGAAGAAAAAAGGAAGTCGAGGATCGACCGAATGGGTTCGTGCGACCAGCAGCACGGGATTGTGCGACCAGCAGCACGAGATCATGCGAAAGCTCCCTGGTTCGTTCAGACAAGGTCCGAACGAGTGCAAGCACGATCCGGATCGTGCGGCCAGCTCCACGGGATCATGCGGAAGCCCGGTTTTGAACATTTTCGAGGGTTGTTTCGTCTTTTTGCGCGTTTAATGAAGTACACTTTGGACTAAACATTGTGGGCACTATAAATACCTCAAGTATCAGATTTCCAAGCATTATTCCATCATAATTCAAGTTCTTAGATTAGTTTAGAGAGAGAATTAGGTAGTTACTTAGTGGGTTTCTTAGTTAGATTCAATCTTCTTTCTTCCATAACTTTTGATCCGTCCGTCAGAATTTAGATTCGTTTGTTCCTGCATACTCGTAGTGATTAGAGCTTTATTCCTGCGGTTCATTTTTTTATTTTGAGCTTTGGATCAAGACTTGGCATTTGGAGGTTTGTTGCTTGTATTTCTATTCATCCACTTGTGGTAAGATTTCCTTTAATTCTCTTATTTTAGTTAATATTCATGATGATTAGAATGTTAATTGTTGATTTCCAATTTCAATTAGCCATGGGCTAATATGCTAGTTGCATGGTTGTATGAATATTATGGTGAATTCAGTTCTTGTTAATCCTATGCATGAATTAGTAATCTTGTTGAATTAGTTCTCTTATTAATGACTTGTATGAATGCTTGAGATGCTTAATTGGAATGTATGGCTTAAATGGTTAGCTATGAAATGAGAATTGAGCTATAAGAACTTTATGCATACCAAGTGTTTGATATTTGGCTTGTATGACCAATGAGAATTGCATATTAGCATAGACATCTTAATTGCACAAGTTTTGTAGATACACACCCATACCCTTTTATTGCTTTTTTTTTGTTGAAATTCTTAAACAACAATCATACTTTGCATCTCCCATTTCCTTGTGTTCGATATTAAACTTGGTTAGCTTGCTACATCTACTACGACCACGTACACTTGCGTAAGACACGATCTAAGCAAACAGTGATTGAAAATGAAACACTTGCACAAAACTTAATAGAAATGTGAAACATAATCTCCAACAATTTTGAAAGTACGTTCAATCTGACATAGAATCCTAGCCCGTTCAATAAATTAAAGAAAATGCATGAAAATATCTCTAGAAAGTTCTAATTCAAGAATAAGAATTAAAAAATGTTTAAAGAGCTCTAAAACCTAATTAAGAATACCCAAATTTTGTGCCTCAAGATGTATTTATAAATCCTATGTTGAATACTTGAAATGCCCCTTAAAATGGATAAAAAATTTAATCGAAAAGTGAGTTGCACATCGCGAGCAGTTATGAGAGGTTCGCGAGCGGTCTAGAGGGCATTGCGGGCGGTCGCTCGTATTTCTTGTGGTTTGTACTGCGAGGGACCAGGGCAATTTTGGAGTGGTCTGGACCCCTTTCCAAGCGGCCTGAGCATTAGTTTCGAGCGATTTGGACTGTTAGTTTGATTATTTTTGCTTTCGAATGTCGTTTATTATTTCCACAATTTTGGATCGACCTCCGGGCTTCATTAAACTTGTTTCACTAGTAAAACACTCTTGTTTGCTTGCAAGAGACCTCTCATCATCACTTTTTTTCTTGTTTCTTCCATCGATCT
The DNA here is from genome assembly GCA_026898435.1 of Prunella vulgaris. Classification (NCBI taxonomy): domain Eukaryota; kingdom Viridiplantae; phylum Streptophyta; class Magnoliopsida; order Lamiales; family Lamiaceae; genus Prunella; species Prunella vulgaris. Next base: position 12,620 of record JAPKLY010002991.1, on the reverse strand, counting down.
TTCCACACTTCTCCTGATTGGGTGCATTTTTATCCATATTCCTACAAATCTTGTTAGTTCTTCGCACACGAGATTAGCAATGGATAAAGATAGCAATTAATGCCATAAATGCTTATAAAACTCAAGAAAATCATATATAAATGAGCACACTATATCCCTAATCACCCCCAAACTAAAGTATGGCTCATATTGAGCAATGAATCAATCAAATTGTTGATAGAATTTACTAGTGATGTTCTTTATGTGGCTATTATGACATATTAATCCTATCAAACAATAATCCAAGAATGCGTTCGTGGATGGATATTATAGAGAGAGAAAGTAAAGTGTATTGTGATTAAGTTGTTCTTGAATAGTACGAGAGAGACCTATTTATAGGTGTGCAAGTGTGAGGTGGCACCTTACGAGCCTATTGGGCTCTTGGTGTTGACGAGGGTTCTTGGCCCTCGTCTTGGTCCCTCACAATGCTCCCTTTACAATGCTTCGTCCTATTAGATGTTCTATCTAAACACCGGTGGCCCTTATCCCTCATGTTGGGCGACCTTCTAGGCGAGCTTCGTTGCCTTGTGCTGGTTTTATGAACGATGTAGTGCTGGACTTGTGCTTGGTCTCCTTGGACGGGGGCGAGCTCCCTCTCGAGAGGAGAAGCTCGCCTGTTACCTTCTCTTCTCTTGGTGTATTCGGTCGCTGGTTTTGGCCCATAGGGAACCTCGGCGAGGTTCTCACCTACCTCGCCGAGCGTCCTTGTGTTAACCCCTTGGATTAAGTTCGTCTATCAACATTTACCCCCCAGCTCACGCAGATCATGACTTGTCCAATGTGTGGGCGAGCTGACTTGTCTCTTGGACGAGAACTGGAGTGTTGGCGAACTATCTCTGGGCAGGTGCCGAGCTTCGAGGGTAAGCTTCTCCGTGGCGGTTTGCAGGCCAACATGGTGCAAGAATCCAGGCGTCGTGCATGCCTTTTTAGGCCCCGATTCCTATGCCCCATCATGGTAACTTTCAAATTCTTTCCAAATCGGTCCCTGTACTTCTCAAATATTCGACCTCATCCCGACGTCTATAAATAGGAGAAATCAGGATCATTTTCCACTTTTACTACTCTCGATTCTTAGAGCTTTCTTCCGGCGAATGTTTTTATTGCATCTGACGGATTTTCGAAGGTTCTTCAAGGTAGAATCTGAGTTCTTCTTCCTTTTCTTATTTCTTTTGCAGATCTTCTCCGTTCCTTTCCCAATTTCTTCGAGTTTCTGGGAACTTTGGACGTTTCCGGTAACTCTTTGAATTTTTCCGATCATCCGCATACCGTAACTCCGGCGACCGAGATTTCAGATTATTTTGGGACCTTTTGAACCTCGTCCACACTATGTCGACCCGTGCATCGAGCGAGTCCCTTTCAAACCGTAACCCCGGAAAGCATCCCATGACCCAAAATAAACCGATTCCCCAAATAAGTCCAATAGTGATCGGCTCTAGTTCCGAGGCAGCCTCGGTAGCTCGCCCAGATTCTGACGAGCTTCTCGGTGAGGTTCGCTCCGATTCGGGGGGAGGGGCCTCCAGTTCCGTCTGTCGCGAGGTATGGGCGGAAGGCAACGAGGTCACCCATAAGGAAAGAGTTGCAAGTTGCAACGAAGAGGTAGCTGAAGCTGGCGAGGAGGTCGCCGACGTGGGAGAACACGGGGGTGACCTCGAAGAGGTTATGATCGAGTGGTTCTGCTCTATCGGTTTCCCGGAGCCCCAGTTGATCGATCATCAGGTCCCTACCGAGGTTTTTCATCCATTCGACTGGGACGAGTACGTCGCCCAACAAGTAGTGAGCTTCGATCTCCCAGGGTGAAAATATCGGGACGCGACGAACAAATCCGACTACAAAGCTAGCGATGTCAGGAGTGTTATCACCGAGTACCAACTCTCTCAATTCTGTGAGAGGTACCGAATTCCACTCGACATCTTCCTGTATGCCCCGGAGAAGGATGAGCGAGCTGATGCCCATCCAGCTGGGTTGATGGCCATCAATGTACACACCCTCGAGGTCGGGCTTACCCTGCCCCTGCACCCAATCATCGGCCAGTTTCTACTTGACAACAACCTCGCCATTACTCAGCTCACTCCCAACGCCTGGAGTAGCTTATTGGCGGCGTTGGTGGTCTTCGGACTGGAGAGGTATGAGAACAGGTTGACCACTGCCGAGCTCAACGAGCTATTCGGCTTGACTCGGCAAGTGAACGATGGCAAGGGGTACTACTACCTCAAAGCTTGCCCGGGGGAGAAGTTCTTGGTGATTCTCCCGAACAAAATCCGTGACTGAAAGCAACAGTTTATCTTCATGGGCGGAAACTGGCGAGCTTCTACAAATTACTCCGGGCGAGGAGAACGAATCCAATCCCCCGATGAATATGGGGAGGCTAGCAGTAGGTCGCTTACTTCGGTGTGCGTGGGTTGAATTAGATTTACTAATCTAATTCCCTTCTTTTTGCAGGTTTGAAGCACCACAAGTCTAGCCACGGCAAGCCCGAGACGTCACTCGAGTTCGACGTGGTGCGAGTTGTTTGCTACTTGCAGAGCAAGGAGGATCGAGAGATCGCCCACCTTACCCAGCACGATTGCCTTAGGCTCGCCGGGCTCCACACCCTGCCTCACGGTTCAAGGTCCTAAACTCCCAGGTTTATAACCCTTCGAAGCTCATCCACTAGGGGGGATAGCTCGCCCAGGTCGCTAACTCCTTTTCTTTGATTTTTGCAGATGGTAGTCGAGTCGCCTTCCCAACTATTGAGATCCCGGACGCTTATCACATCGTAGCTCACCGGTTTTCTATGGGTCCACCCCGCCCCAACAAACTTGCCCTGCCCTCGATACTCGCTTTGCACGGGAGCAAGAAAGCCGAGCTCACCTCGAAGAAGGGCGAGGTAGGTGGGTCCGGGACCCAGAAGGGGTCGACTAAGGCCCCAATAAAGTTCAAGGCTGCAGAGGTCGCCCGGACCGGCAGGGGTGGTGGACGAGGTTCTGTCACGCCTGAGCGGGCTTCTCATCAAATGAAGTGGGCCCCTCAGCGCGGCAATGGGTCCCGGGTTGGCAGGGATGACAACCAACCTTGCAAGAGGACTCGAACTCTCCTCCACGACGAAGAGGAGCCAGAACATGCTGAGCGAGATGACACAAGGTCGGCACAAGGTTGCTCAGCTCACTCAACTGCCCCGCTAGCAGTCACACCTCTCTAGAGGTCGCCACCTATCCCATCTCCTTTCGGGGTTCAGACTAATGACGACACGCTCCTAGGCTGGGACCCTGAGCGAGCTCAGTGAGTAGCTTGCCGTTTTGACTTCAATCCTCGTTGTTTTTCTCATGTTTTCATTTTTCTAAATCTAACTATTTTAACCTCGCAGTTATGCCCCCATTGCTCATCCGAACCGCCACGAGGCCATCCATGCTTACGAGCGATCTCGCTCTCTGACATCGATGCACAGCCTCCCTCCGGGTCTCGTCTGGAATACTGTGAGCGAGGTACCTCGACATTGGTCAAACCCCCAGCTGCCGACCATAGAGGGGCAGGACCTGGTCGAAAATGCCCTGTTTTCGATGCACTATGCAAGCGGGCTTTTGCTTGCTAACCAAAGGGTAATCGACCAGGCGAGTCAAATCGAGGTGAGCCGCCAGGAGAAGAACAAGAACCTGATCACACTGGCGGAGTGTTTGGACAAGGCCAAAAGGTCGGCAAAGCTCACCGAGGAGAAGGCCGCTGCATCTCTGACCGCCGAGCAAGATTCCCTTAAGCAGCTCGGCGACCTCCAACGCAAGCTCGCTGGGATCCAGCAGGACATGGATGCCAGGATAAAGTCGAAGGAGGACGAGCTCGCCGAAAAGCTCGCTAAGGAGGTATGCGAGCACGCTGTGACCAAGAGAGAGCTGGAATTGCAGCGAGGTTGAGAAGTGCTCAAAATTGAGGGACCAGCTCTCGGCAAAGTTCAACGAAGTTGTCGAGCTTCACAATGATGCCTCCTCATCGGCGGATTTGGTGGCGGCGAAGGCTGAAGCCTCGGATAGAGGCTTTGTCCAGTTCTACGTCGAGGTCATCCGGGCTATCTGGTGGGCGCGAGCTCACAAGGATGATGAGGTGAAGGCGGTAGTTGGCGATTTTAATGATTGCCTGGATAGGGCGCCCTACCCCAATGAGACGGAGCTTGACATCGGCAACCTTCCCGAGCTGGGGGTGCCCCTTGACTTCGTTCCAGAACGTTACAAAATTATCAACACAATTCTCGTGCCAGAATTGAACCTCGCAGAGGAGGAGGTTGCTGATGAGGAGGGGCGAACTCCACCCACTATCGTACAGCTCCAAGATGCTTGCGGGGACGCCATGTTAAACCTCGGTGAGTTCGACACCAGCGGTTGCACGGGCAACATCACTATCATGCCGAGGTTATCCCCGCAAGAATGCCAGGTCGCCGGTGAGGATGCTGCTCCTGAGGTTGCTAACCCCGAGGTCCCTGCCGACGTTCCCATTGCTCCAACTGCCCCCGACGTTCCCATAGCTTCCTATTTTTTTGTTCAAGTTGTAGAAGTTCGCCGGACTGTATAGCTCGCCCAGAAGGAGCTCTTTTTGTAGTTTCCTTTTTGCTTAAGTATTTGAAGCTCGCCGGGCATCTGTAGCTCGCCCAGAAGGAGCTCTTTTTGTATTTCCGAGATGGTCAGCTAGCCGACCTTTGTGGCTAGCACTACTTCGTATACTTAGGAATTTTTCAAGTATCTTTTTTACATGAAAGCTTCTTAAGTATCTTTTGAATGAAATTCGAGCCTTTTGTTACAACTTTGTTTACCCCGCATCTTTACGCACGTTATATCTTTTAACTAGCTCGTTTATATTTTAGGTACTTACTTGTTCGTCTTATTCTACCTTCGAGAAGTGAATCATTCGTTTTATGTCACTTAGGACTACGAATCATACCTTCATTTGATTAGTACATATTCTTCGTCTTACACCGCTTAGGGCCACGAATTGCTCGTCTTAAACCACTTGGGGTAGCGAGTTGTACTTCATTCGATTCACTTCGGGCGATTGGGTTTCGTGAACCTTGCCTTAGACGTTTTATCGTCTTTTTTGTGAATTTTTCTAACTTATGGCAGTAGGCGCTTGGTGATCCTTTAAGAAGGATACCTTCGCTGACCTGGGGCAATTTGGCCTCTGCCGTTTGAGCCTTTAGATTATAACGTTCGGGATCTCGGTCCTTGCGTATTGCGAAGCTTTGAACAGTTGGATATCTCACGAACCTTCGAATGATTGGAATATTTTTGTGAACCTTCGAACGGTTTGATATTTTATGAACCTTCGAACAGTTGGGATATTTTTTCAAGAAAAACTTCTAACTTCTAACTTCTTTTTGCAACGTAATTTACATTGGTTGCTATCAACACTTTTGATGCGAACCTTTGACTAGTCTATTACATAATCCTGGTCTATTGATAAAATTTCTTTAAATGTGTTGCGCTCCAGGTGTATGATGAGGCATTTCCTTCAGCGGCCTCGAGGTCATAAATGCCATTCGCCCAGGCTGCGGTAACCCGGAACGGTCCTTCCCAATTCGACCCAAATACACCCGGTGGGGCCATCAATTTCTTCTTTAGTACTAGATCCCCAACTTTGAACCTTGGTCACGGACTTGGGAATTGTAATACTTCTCCACCCTACGCTTGTAGGTGGCATTTTTCATTTCCGACGAAGCTCTGGTCTCTTCAATCAGATCTTTTTTGACTGCCAGGGCTTCGTCGTTCTTTTCTTCGTCAAACCTTACCACCTTCCAAGACTTATTCTGGATTTCCACCCGTACTACTGCCTCAGTCCCGAAGGCTAAAGCAAACTGCGTCTCTCTGGTACTTGCTCTGTATGATGTTCTGTAAGACCACAGAACCTTCGGGAGTTTGTCTGCCCAGCTTCCTTTCTTGTCTTCGAGGTAGATCTTCAATATGTGCTTCAGAATTTTGTTGACCGCCTCGACCTGGCCATTTGACTGCGGATGGTATGGAGTTGAGTAGTGCTTCTTGATGTTCCACGAACTACAAAAATCTCTCAACTTTTGGCCGTCAAACTGCCTTCCATTGTCCGTGATGATCGATTGCGGAAGCCCGAATCGGCAGATCAGGTTCTTCCATATAAAGCCGATCATTCTTTCTTGTGTTATTATCGTAAGAGCTTCGGCTTCAGCCCACTTGGTGTAATAGTCTACTGCTACAACAACAAACTTCACACCACCTCTGCCAGGTGGGAATGGGCCGATCAAGTCGATACCCCATTTTGCAAAAGGCCATGGGCTGATAACCGACTTCAGTTGGTTGGCTGGGGATTGGATATTAGGTGCGAAAAGTTAACACTTTCGGCACTTTGCGAAAAGTAGGCCAGTAGTACCCCTGTCTGATTGTCTTGTATGCCAAAGCTTGCCCCCCAGCGTGACTTCCGCAAATCCCTTCGTGAATTTCTTCTAACACCTCGAACCCTTGCTTCTCAGATAAGCATTTGAGTAGGGGTAGATAGAATCCACGTTTGTAAAGTTGGCCATCCACCAACGTATGTCTGGCAGCTTGTTTCACTAGCCGACTAGCTTCCCATGTTTCCTCGGGGGTTGTTCCATCCTTTAAGTATTTTTGAATCGGAGTGCACCAATCTTCACTATATCTTCACTGCCTTCTTGCCCCCGACTCGAGGTCTAATTTACTTTGTAGTCGGACGTTGAGGGGTTCTTTAACTTGGTGACTACAACCTCCGTGACCTCGGCTTCACCGTTACTAGTAGCTAATCGGGCTAGGGCGTCTGCTTGTGTGTTTTCCAGCCGCGGTATCTGATTGATGTAAACCTGCGTAAACATCGAGATCAGATGCGCCGCTATGTTCTGGTAGGTCATCATCTGCTGATTCTTCACCTCGTACTCTCCCCGGACTTAGGATATTATTAGCTGGGAATCTCCGAAAACTTGAAGGTTGGTTGCCCCCACAACTAATGATAACCTAAGTCCAGCTATCAAAGCTTAGTACTCCGCTTCGTTGTTGGTTGCTCAAAGTCGAACCGGATCGCGGAGGTGAAGACTTGTCTATCCGGACTGATTAGAACTACGCCAGCTCCTGCTGTTGTGCTGGTTGATGATCCGTCGACGTAGAGGTACCACGGAGCTATACGTCCCCTCGTCGGATCTTGTGGAAAAGTTAGCTCGATGATGAAGTCGGCGAGCGCTTGTCCCTTGATCGCTGTTCGGTGTACGTAGGTTATACCGTATTGGCTGACCTCTAGTGACCATTTCAACAGACGTCCGGCGGTGTCTGGGCGCTGTAGTATTTGATGTAGTAGGAACTTCGTCAGCACCTCTACTGGGTGGTCGAAGAAGTAGGGCCTCAATTTTCTAACACTCATCACCAGTGCGTAGGCTAGCTTCTCTGTTGGGGTGTACCGTAACTCAGCTTTGTGTAAGACTTGGCTTACGTAGTATACTGGTGGGTGTGGTTTTGCCTCTTCTCGGACCAGAACGGAGCTGATGGCTACCTCCGATGCGGCGAGGTACAGGTACAGCTTCTCACCAGGTACTGGCTTTGACAGGACCTGCGTATCAGCCAGGTATGCTTTAATGTCTTCAAAGGCTCGTTTGCATTCGCTTGTCCACAGGAAGTGGTTTTTAAGGTGCAGCTTGTTGGCTTTAGCTGCCTCCTTGTACCTCAGCGTGTTCGCCTTGATTGCCTCCAAGAATGGGTGATTCCGGTCGCCAAACTTGGAGATGAACCTATTCAGGGCAGCCATGCACCCGGTCAACCTTTGAATCTTCTGTATGGAATCGGGCACACCCATCTCGATTATGCATTGGACCTGCGTCGGGTTGATCTCTATTCCTCGTTGGCTCACCAGATGCCCCAGGAATTTTCCCAAATGTACGCCGAAGCTGGTCTTCTTGGGGTTCAGCTTCATGTTGTAGTGGCTTAGTATGTCGAAGGTTTATTTTAGGTGGTCGAGGTGATCCTCCTTTCTCAAACTCTTGACCACTATGTCGTCCACGTACACCTCCATGGACTCGCCGATATGTTGGTCGAACATCTTATTCACCAACCTTTGGTAGGTTGCTCCGGCGTTGATAAGCCCGAACGTCATCCTTTCCCAGCAGTACATGTTTTTGTTGGTGTAGAACGTCGTATGTTCCTGGTCATCTGGGTGCAGTGCTATCTGGTGATAGCCTGCAAAAGCATCCATGAACGTCATCATCTCGTGGCCCGCTGTGCTATCTACAAGCTAATCGATATGGGGTAGTGGGAAGTTGTCCTTCGGGCATACCTTGTTTAGGTCCGTGAAGTCGATGCATAGCCTCCACGTTCCATTGTGCTTTTTCACCAGGACGGGGTTGGCAACCCACTGCGGACATAAGGCTTCCTTGATCAGCTTGTTGTCCAACAGCTTTCTAACTTCTGTGGTTAGGGCCACGTACTTGTCTAGTCCATACTCTCTTCTTTTTTGGCGGACGGGTCTCCTTGTCGGATCTATGTTGAGTCGGTGACAAGCGTGCTCCAACGGCATCCCCGTCATGTCTTCATAGGACCAGGCAAACACGTCCAAGTTGGACATCAGATATAGCTCCATCCTCGACCGGTACGGTTCTGGCAACTCGGAACCTATGAAAAGTTCCAAGTCCCTTTCCGGGTCCACCGGGAGTGCCGTCAATTCCTCCATGGGAGTGGCTTTCCTCTTCTGACTTTTCCACCTCGGATCGCTGATGAACTCATCCCATTCTTCTCGTGACATACGCGCGGGCTCGTGACCTAGTCGCGGTTTGAGATCATCAGCTTGACTATCAACTCGGACAGGTTCCTCAACTGTCAGTACATCCAGGGGTTCGTTAGTTTGGAGAGGTTTTGTAACCTGGGGAGTTGGATCAACGTCCATTGGTACTGGTTCTTGACCTCCCCCAGGTTCCCCATCTTGGACCTCGTCAAACACCTCCATGGGCACAGGTTGCTGATCCTGCACTCGGTTGCTTTGGGTCTCCTCCACTCCTTCCATTGGTACCGGTTGTGTATCCTGCGCAGTTTCTGGGACTTGGTCGATTTCCGGCAGATCGCCAACCTCCATCAACTCAGTTTCTGTTGAGATGATGTCTAGGATGTTTGGCTCGTATGCCGGGATCTGTATATCTTCCAAGAGAATTTGATTTGGAGCAAACACTCACGGGCTTTTTTCTGGTCACCTTTTATGGTTCTGGCACCTTTCGGAGTTGGTAATTTTATACAGTAGTAGTAGGTCGAACACATCGATTTGAATTCATTGAAAAAGGGACGGCCAAGGAACCCGTTGTAGGAGGACTGTTGGTCAACAACAAGGAAATCTATTAGCCTAGTCAGTCTCCGCTCCGGGTCCTCGGCCGATACAAGTTGGACGCTCAACCTAATAGTACCTAGGGGGAAGGTTACAGCTTCTCTGAACCCCACTATCCTAGCATTGCTAGGTTCTATATACGACTCAAAATCACCTAAGGCATGTAAGGTGGATTTGAAGAGAATGTTGGTGAAGGCACCGGTGTCCACAAGCAGCCTGTGGACTCGGACGTTCATGATGTTGGCGCTTATCACCAACGAGCCATTGTGGGGCGTCAGTACCCCTTCCAAGTCCACTTACTAGAATGTCAGCTCATCAGTGAGTTGTGTGGCGGGCCTGGAGCTGGAGCTGCCTTCCTGAACCTGGTTTACGGCCCGGACTTTGGCCTTCCTTTGTCTTTTGGAAATGGAGGATCTTCCATCTTGGAGACCTCCGGCAGCTCCGATTTCTTCCTCGAGAACCAAGAGTTCTCTAGTGGGCTCCAAGTTCTGTTGAGGTTGGGGAGGCGCCCTTCGCCTATTTTGAGGACCACGTTGGCCCGCGTCCTCTTCTTCATCATCGGAGGCTTCCCTCCTCTCAAACCTGGGCCTCTTTGCCGGTGCCTTCTTCACGAACTCGGCCAGCTTCCCATCCTCATAAAATCTCCATAGTTGTTTGAGGAGGTCTCAGCATTCGCTGGTGAAGTGGCCGATCGACTGGTGATATGCACAGTACTTGTTGGGGTTAAGATTCGCGCGGTCCTGGTGAATTCTCCTCGGCTCTTCCAACAAGGCTTTGTCTTTAACCGCCGTAAAGACATGGTCGATGGAGAGAGTGAGGACCTGGTTGAGCTTCTCCTTGAACTCGTCCCCGTCACCGAAAGCTTTCAAGTTCTGGGGAGCCTTGTATGTGCCAAAATTCGGAATAGGTGTTCGGGCATGCTAGGTGCATTTCCTTCTAGAGCTCGGTGCCCTTTCTCAGTCCCGCCATCACCGCGACGATCTTGGTGTCCTCGCTCACCGATTTGCCTTCCAGCAGTATCTTATCGAATCTCTCCAGATATTGCTAGTCGGTCTCCCCCTCGCCTTGGTGGATGTTGGCGAGTCGATGCTTCTGGGTAAGGTAGGATCCAAACCCGGAGAAGTAGACCAAGAACTCCCGCATGAGTTGACCAAATGAATGGATTGACCCCGGGGCTAGTGAGGAGAACCAGCGGTGGGCTCGGTCCCCGAGGGTCAGTGGGAAGTTCCTGCATTGAGTGGCGTCGGTGGCACCCACTGAGATCATAAAGTCTGCATACTTGGCCAGGTGGACCTTCAGGTCAGATTCGCCCTCGTATGCAGACATCACCGGGAATTGGACTTTCTTCTGGACCGGTGCTCTGAGGATGGCAGGTGCCAATGGAGATGCGGGGAGTGTGGTGGCATCATGTCCGCCAGACTTGGCTGCTACTTGCGCTTGTAGCATTTCGACGGCCTTTCTCAGCGAGGCCAGCTCGTCGTTGTGGGCCACCTCCGGTGGAGGTTGTTCGAAGGTCGTGTGCCTCGTGGACGCACGCCCTCGAGGTACCTCACTCTAGGGTGAGCCCTCCGCGATGGGGTGCACCATTCGGGCCCAACCTGTCAGCTGCGGGCCTCCTAAGTCGGTCATGGGTGGACCTACGAGGCTATAGGTCCGAATATCCCCTCTGGGACGTAGCTGGGGCTGCCGTCCACTCATTTTCTTCACACCTCGGTCCCATCCTTCCTTGGAGGACCTCCCTTCTCAGCGATAGGTGGGTGGCGGATGCTTCGGTGTAGACCGAAGCTCGACCGGTATGCGGAGCTGGCTCCTCCACCACATTGGCCTTCCCGGCGTGCTCCCTGTGATGGCGAGCTTGGGCGGAGCTCGCCTCCTACTCGGTGTGGAGGTCGCTATATTGACCCTGGGTCTGGGTGCCCTGGGTCGGCCTGGTTTGCTCCCTGTCCTCAGTGGGTGGAGCTCGCCGAGGTACTAGGGCGAGCTCGTCGAGCTGCCTTTGTTGCAACCTCTGTAGGGTTGCAATTGTGCGCTAGAGCTCGTCGGGGTTGTTAGTGAGGTCCCTCAGAGCGGGGTTCAGCTCCGCTTGAGTCACCGAAACCCACTGGGGAGGTCGCGGAGCATCGCTCTTCTGGGGAGCTCGGCGTGAGGTTTCCCACTCGGCCTGGACCTGGTCGCCCCCTTTCCACCTCCTGGTATTTGCCGAGGTTTATTCCTTAGGCATTCTGGTGTTTCGCTGGGGAAGGTCGCCGAGGTTAGTAAGGAAGGTCACCGAGGTTCTTGACTTCCAGCCAGGGTGAACTTGCTCGGGTTTTTGTCTAGCTTTACGTGTAACGAATTATCCAAAATCTGGTTTATCTGTGTACACATGTGTGTTTGAAAACCCTTTTTGGACAGATTTTATGGGCCCGAAAATTCGGCTCTTTGCCCGGAAATCTGGGTTTTTGTTCAAAGTGTGAAAATATGTGTGTATCTTCAAGTGTCCTTGAGTCTTGGTCAAGAACACCTTCAAATCTTCAAACCTTCAAACAACTCTCACTATTCGCTTTCAAATTTTTTGGGTTCGACCCCCTCCTTCTAGCGCCAAATTGTTGATAGAATTTACTAGTGATGTTCTTTATGTGGCTATTATCACATATTAATCCTATCAAACAATAATACAAGAATGCGTTCTTGGATGGATATTATAGAGAGAGAAAGTGGAGAGTTTAGAGAGAGAAAGCAAAGTGTATTATGATTAAGTTGTTCTTTAATAGTACAAGAGAGACCTATTTATAGGTGTGCAAGTGTGAGGTGGCACCTTACGAGCCTATTGGGCTCTTGGTGTTGACGAGGGTTCTTGACTCTCGTCTTGGTCCCTCACAATGCTCCCTTTATAATGCTTCGTCCTATTACATGTTCTATCTAAACACCGGTGGCCCTGATCCCTCATGTTTGGCGAGCTTCGTTGCCTTGTGCTGGTTTTATGAACGATGTAGCACTGGACTTGTGCTTGGTCTCCTTGGACGGGGGCGAGCTCCCTCTCGGGAGGAGAAGCTCGCCCGTTACCTTCTCTTCTCTTGGTGTATTCGGCCACTGGTTTTGGCCCATAGGGAAACTCGGCGAGGTTCTCACCTACCTCACCGAGCTTCCTTGTGTTAGCCCCTTGGATTAAGTTCGCCTATCAACACAAATATAGGGGAATATTGGTATCAATTAGTGATCATCATATCATCAAGTTCCATATAGCACAATCTCACAAGTGTTCAATCAAGTATGCTCATCACATCAAGTTTGAGTCCAGTCATTAA
>JAPKLY010002990.1:9703-21072 GCA_026898435.1 Prunella vulgaris | reverse complement strand
GACAGCACTGCAGGCCATGAAATGATGACATTCATGGACGCTTTTGCTGGCTATCATCAGATAGCTCTGCACCCGGAAGATCAGGAACACACGGCGTTCTATACCAACAAGAACATGTACTGCTGGGAAAGAATGTCGTTCGGACTCATCAACGCCGGAGCTACCTACCAAAGATTGGTGAACAAAATGTTTGACCAACACATTGGCGAATCCATGGAGGTGTACGTGGATGACATAGTTGTCAAGAGTTTGAGAAAGGAGGACCACCTGGACCACCTGAAACAAACCTTCGACATACTGCGCCACTACAACATGAAGTTGAACCCCAAAAAGACCAGCTTCGGCGTACACTCGGGGAAGTTCCTGGGGCACCTAGTTAGCCAGCGGGGAATCGAGGTCAACCCGGCACAAGTTCAATGTATAATTGAAATGGGGAACCCCGACTCCATCCAAAAAATTCAAAGGCTAACTGGATGCATGGCGGCCCTTAACAGATTTATCTCCAGGTCCGGCGATAGAAATCGTCCATTTTTCGAGGCAATTAAAGCAAACACACGTAGGTACAAAGAGGCGGCCAAAGCCAACGAGCTCCACCTCAAAAACCACTTCGTCTGGACAACTGAATGCCAACGAGCCTTCGAAGACATCAAAACATACCTGGCGGACACACAGATTCTGTCAAAGCCAATACCTGGAGAGAAGCTGTATCTGTACCTAGCCGCGTCGGAGGTGGCCATCAGCTCCGTCCTGGTCCGAGAAAAAGCAAAAACACATCTCCCAGTGTACTATGTGAGCCAAGTCTTACATGAAGCTGAGCGGCGGTACACCCCAACAGAGAAGCTGGCTTATGCACTAGTGATGAGTGTCAGAAAATTGAGGCCTTACTTCTTTGACCATCCGGTGGAGGTGCTGACAACGTTCCCGCTGCGTCAAATACTACAGCGCCCGGACACTGCCGGCCGCCTGCTGAAATGGTCACTGGAGATCAGCCAATACGGTATAACTTACGCACCCCGAACAGCGATCAAGGGTCAAGCACTGGCCGACTTCATCGTCGAGCTAACTTTCCCACAAGATCCGACGAGGGGGCGTATAGCTCCGTGGCATCTCTACGTGGACGGATCATCGACTAGCATAGCAGCAGGCACCGGCATAGTCCTGATCAGCCCCGACAGACAAGTCTTCACCTCCGCAATTCGGTTTGGCTTTCGAGCAACCAATAACGAGGCGGAATACGAAGCGTTAATAGCAGGACTTAGGTTATCATTAGCTGTGGGGGCGACCAATCTTCAAATTTTCGGAGATTCCCAGCTAATAATATCCCAAGTCCGGGGGGGAATTTGAAGCAAAAGATCAGCAGATGATGATCTACCAGAAGATAGCCGCGCATCTGATCTCGATGTTTACACAAGTTTACATCAATCAAATACCGCGGCTAGAAAACACACAAGCAGATGCTTTAGCCCGGCTAGCTACTAGCAACGGCGAAACCGAATTCACGGAGGTTGTGATCACCACACTGAAAAACCCCTCGACGTCCGACTACAAAGTAAATCAAACCTCGAGTGGGGGGGCAGGAGGATAATGAAGATAGTGAAGATTGGTGCACCCCAATCCGAAAATATTTAACTGACGGAACAACCCCCGTAGACACCTGGGAAGCTAGCCGGTTAGCAAAGCAGGCTGCCAGGTATACGCTACTGGATGGCCAACTTTATAAACGTGGATTCTCTCTGCCTCTACTCAAATGCCTAACTAAGAAGCAGGGGTCCGAAGTGTTAGAAGAAATTCACGAAGGGATTTGTGGGAGCCACACTGGGGGGCAAGCATTGGCATATAAAACGATCAGACAGGGCTACTACTGGCCCACTCTTCGCAAAGATGCCATCAGCTTCGCTCGAAGGTGTCGGAAGTGCCAACTTTTCGCACCTAACATCCACTCCCCGGCCAACCAGCTTAAGTCGGTTTTCAGCCCATGGCCTTTTGCGAAATGGGGTATCGACTTGATCGGCCCATTTCCACCTGGTAGAGGCGGTGTAAAGTTCGCTGTCGTGGCAGTGGACTACTACACTAAGTGGGCTGAGGCCGAAGCTCTCACAACCATAACCCAGGAAAGGATGATCGGCTTCATTTGGAAAAACCTGATCTGCAGGTTTGGACTCCCGCAGTCGGTCATCACTGATAATGGAAGGCAGTTCGACGGACAGAAGTTGAGGGACTTCTGCAGTTCATGGAACATCAAGAAGCACTACTCAACTCCATATCACCCCCAGTCGAATGGCCAGGTTGAGGCGGTAAATAAGGTCTTGAAATACATATTAAAGCTCCGCCTCGAGGAAAAGAAAGGAAGCTGGGCAGACGAACTCCCGGAGGTCCTATGGTCTTACAGAACTTCCTATAGGGCCAGTACCGGGGAGACCCCGTTTGCCCTAGCCTTCGGGACTGAAGCCGTGGTCCCGGTAGAGATCCAGAACAAGACTTGGAAGGTGGTGGGGTATGATGAGGAAAAGAATGATGAAGCCTTGGCAATAGAAAAAGATCTGATCGAAGAAACCAGAGCTTCGTCAGAAATGAAAAACGCCACCTACAAGCGTAGAGCGGAAAAATATTACAACTCGCAGGTCTGAGACCGAAAGTTCAGGGTCGGCGACCTGGTGTTGAAAAAGAAATTGATGGCCCCACCAGGTGTATTCGGTTCAAATTGGGAAGGACCATTCCGAGTCACTACAGCTTGGCCAAACGGTACCTATGATCTAGAAGACGCAGAGGGCAAAGCTTCTTCATACACCTGGAGCTCGGCACACCTAAAGAAGTTCTACCAATAGACTAGAATTCTGTAATTCCTGTAATAGACTAGTCGAAGGTTTACATCGGGAATATAGATGGCAACCGATGTAAATTACGTTGCGATAAAAAAAAAAAAAATAATAATAATTCAGAAAAATTCCCAAGTGTTTAGATCTGTGCAGCCCTCCGATCAGGCGAGCTGCACCAGGTCGCCCATTACGTTAGTTCGCCAAGCCCAGCTCGCCCGCATGCTCAAAAGTCTGCAATGTGCAAGGACCAAGGTCCCGAACGTTGTAATTAAATAGCTCGAAGGCAAAGGCTAAAGTGCCCAAGGTCGCGAAGGTACCCTTCGTAAAGGGTTGCTAAGCACCTACTGCCATAAGTAAGAAAAATTCGCGAAAAAGACAAAAACGTCTAAGGCAAGGTTCATGAAACCCAATGGCCCAACGTGAATCAATCGAAGTGCGGTTCGCTGCCCTAAGTGGCCTAAGACGAACAATTCGCGGCCCTAAGTGGCATAAGACGAAGAATACACACTCCTAAAACAGAGGTACAATTCGTAGTCGAAAGTGACGTAAAACGAACGATTCGCTTCTCAAAGTAGAATAAGACGAACAATCACGTACCAGAAAAATAAACAAGAACGAGCTATTTAAGAAATTATAACGTAAAGGCACAAGGACGTAAGTAATAAGAGTTAGACAAAAAATGTTCGACTTATATTCAAAAGATACTTAAGAAATTTTCAAGTCCAAAATATACTTGAAAAAATCCTAAGTATGAGTAGCAGTGCTGGCCACAAAGGCCGACCAGCTAGCCATCTTTGAACTACAAAAAGCCCCTTCTGGGTGAGCTGCATGTGCTGGGCGAGCTAAGTCTACTTCAACAAAAAAGTGAAAACTACAAAAATAGAACTCCTTCTAGGCGAGCTATGGAGCCTGACGACCTACTACAACTTGGGAAATAAAAAGCTAATATAAGAATGCGGTAAAAAGCCTATGTATCGGGGGCATCGGCAGTGACAGGGGCGATCTGGGCACCGGGAAGGGTGAGTTCGGCCTCTGTGGTGATATTACCAGTCAGCCCACTGGCATCGAACTCGCCCAAATCAAGCATGGCATCCCCACATGCCTCCCGAAGTTGCTCCCCAGTGGGCGGAGCCTGCTCCTCTTGGTTGGCGACCTCTGGTTCATCCAGATTCAGTTCCGGCACTGGGATAGTATTAATGATCTTGAACCGAGCCGGAACGAAATCCAATGGAATTCCTAGTGCGGGGAGGTCGCCAATATCCAGCTCGGCGTCATCAGGGAAGGGGACCCTATCCAGGCACTCCTTGAACTCGCCCACTATGGCCTTCACCTCGTCATCATGGTGAGCTCGCGCCCACCAGAGGGCCCTCAGGACCTCGGCATAACACTGCACGAAGCCCCGATCCGAGGCCTCGGCTTTCGCAGCTACCAAATCGGCCGAAGTGACAGCACTGCTGCGTAGTTCAGCGACCTCAAGTGCCTTCGCCTCCAGTTCGGCCCTTTGCCTCTCGCACTCGGCGTTAGAACTCTTCACCAGGCCCCGCTGCAGTGCGAGGTCTTTCTTCGTGATCTGGTGGCTGTCGACCTCCAAGGCGAGCTGGGCAGCGAACTCTTCTTCCTTCGCTTTCATTCTCGCCTCAGCCTCCTGTTCGAGCCGGGCGAGCCGGCGTTGGGCGACCTCAAGTTGCTCTAGGGCGCTCTGCTCGGCGGCCAACGAGGCCGCTGCCCTCTCTTCGGCGAGCTGCGCCAGTTTCTTCGCCTTGTCGGCTGACTCCGCCAATGCCAGCATTATTTTGTTCCTATCAGAACGGCCCGCCTCCAGCTCGTCAAGCTGCTCGAGAGCCTTCTGGTTGGCAAGCACCACCCTGCTCGCGTAGTTGGTCGAGAGAAGAAGATTCTCTCTCAAATCTTGGCTATTGACACCCGCCACCAGCGGAGTCGTCCAGTGCCTCGGCATCTCGCTCACAGCATTCCGGGCTATGCCCGGAGGGAGATTCCGCATCGATGTGAGGGAACGAGATCGCTCAAAGGCATGCAGGGCCTCATGGCGGTTAGGGAAGGCAATTGGGGCATAACTGCGGGATCAAAACAGATGGAAAATGTTAGAAAAATAAAACAATGATGAGTAAAAGGGAGTCAATTGGGCGAGCTACTTACTGAGCTCGGTCTGGGTCCCAGCCAAGCAGTGTGTCATCGGTGGTTTGCACGCCGAATGGAGAGGGCGAGGGGGGTGAACTTCGTATTGGCGTGACCGCCAACGGGGCGGTGGATTGGACAGATCCCCCCTGACCCGACCTCGCCGAGATCCTCTCAGCCCGGTCAGACTCCTCATCGACCAGGCCCGTATACCTAGTCCTCTTACGAGCCTGGATGTTCTCCTCACCAGCTCGGGACCCATCACCCCGTTGGGGTCCTTTCTTTCCTCGACCCCGCTCTGAGGGGGCAACAGCTCGCCCGATACCTCGCCCGACCCTGGCGACCTCCGGAGCCTTGGATTTTTCGGGAGCTTTCTCCTTCTGGGCTCCCGACCCACCTGCCTCGCCCCTTCTTGAGGCGAGCTCTGCCTTCTTGCTCGCCTCCAGTGCGAGCACGGACGGCGGGGCTAGTCTGTTGGGGCGAGGTGGTCCCATCTCGTATCGCTCCTTCACAGTTTGGTAGGCCTCGGGGACCTCGGCGATCGGGATAACGACGAAGCAACCACCTGCACAAAAAATCACAAGTATAAGCACAATGAGCGAGATACCCCATAGGCGAGCTGCAAAGAGTTGAACCTGGGAGCTTGGGGCCTTGGATGTCAAGGTGGTGCGGCAGTGTGAGGAGCCCAGCGAGCCGCAGGCAATGGTGCGCGCACAGGTGGGCGACCTGTCTATCCTTCTCGCTCCTCAAATAGCAAATGGCGCGCACCACGTCGAACTGCTCCGACACTTTAGGCCTACCCCTGCTGGATTTGTGTCGCTTCGGAACTGCAAAAAGAAAGGAAATTAGAATTAGTATATCTAATCCAACTCACACACACCGAAATAAGCGACCTACTGCTGGCTTCCCCATATCCCTCGGGAGTGAGGATGCGGTCACCCCGCCCATGATATGTGCTGGAGGCTCGCCAATCACCTCCTATGAAGAAAAATTGTTTCTTCCATTCACGGATTTTATTGGGCAGGTCCCCCAGAAATTTCTCCCCCGGACGTGCCTTCAGATAATAATATCCTGCGCCGTCCTGTGTCCGTTTGGTCACAGCGAAAACCTCGCCCAAGTCTGCCGAGGTCGTCGCATTCTCATAACCCTCCAGCCCAAAAATGGACAGGGCGGCGAGAAGGTTGCTCCACGCGTTCGGTGTAAGTTGGGTGATGGCCAGATTATTGTCTGCTAGATATTGGCCAATAATCGGGTGCAGTGGCAACGAAAGCCCGGCCCTCGGCAATGTATTCATTCCAGTCAAACGGGTGAACCACCTGGGTGGGGACCTGGTACTCTACCAACTGGGGTTCCGGGAAACCGATACGGCGGAACCATTCGAGAGTAACTTCTTCCAGGTCGCCACCCTCCTCGCCGACCTCGGCACCACCCTCATCAACTTCCTCGGGCCCTTCATTGCCGCTAGCAACTCTTTCCTCTTGGGCGGCCTCGCCACCCTCCCCCCATACCTCGCGGCACACAGAACTGGAGGCTCCCTCCTCCGGGTCGGGTCGTAGCTCGCTGGGCAGTTCGCTGCGCGGCTCGCCTGACACCTGGCGAGCTACAGAGGTCGCCTCGGAGCTGGAGCCGATTTCCACATACGAAACCCGGGGTGGCTCATCCTCAGTCATTGGCCGTTTGTCAGGATTTCGGCCAGATAGGGTTTTACTTGAAGAGCGTGTCGACATGGTCTCAGGAAGTTCAAAAGTCCCGAAGTCCAAAATCCAATAGTCAAGGGTCAGGGAGATTCAAAGGTTCTCGGCACAATCCGCGGTCCGAAATACCGTAATGACGAGGAACCAGCAGAAAAATCAAATAAAAGATTGAAGAGAAGGGAAAGAAGATCGAATCCTACCTTGAAGAGCCTTCGAAAATCCGTCGAGCACAAGAAAAATCGGTCGCCGGGAAAGCTCTGGAATTCGAGATGCAAAAAATGAAGAAATGAATCCACCTCACCCTATTTATAGACGTCGGGGCGAGGTGCAATATTCGCGAAATGCAAGGGCCTGTCTGCAAAAATTCGAAAGATAGCATTATTGTGGGCGGGAACCGAGGCCTCAAAAGGCGTGCATGACCCCTGGATTCCCGCACCACGTCGACCAGAAGCAACCACCTGGGTTGAGTTCGCTTGTCAACCCAACAATCGTCCATAGGTAGTTCGCCATGTTTTAAGTTTTCCAGCTCGCTTGCACATTCGACAAGGTCATAGTGCATGCGAGCTGGGGGGCAAATGTTGATATGGCGAACTTAACAGGTCGCCAGGACCCACCGGGATCCTGGAAGATACGGAGGTCGCCCACATGGAGGTAACCTACTAGCGGAGCTCGCTCAGAGCTCGCCATTTATCCCTGGGATGGTCTCGCCGAGCTCCATCATCGCATAACGTCCGTGGGCCACACAAGGCACCAGAGCTCGCCATGGAGCTCGCCCAAATTGCCTAGACTCATCTCCGAAGCTCACCGACGAGCTCGCCTATCAGTCGAGTAGAACTCTGATGGTGTGCTCTTTTTCCCTCCGTCCGGTTTATCCACAAGGGTGGTTTACGGCGAGGTTTTTAATGAGGCCCATCTAGTCTAAGGCATAGTAGTAGGACGAGGCACAACATAGGTAGCAGTGTAAGGGACCAGGACGAGGGTTACGGACCCTCGTCAACACCGGAAGCCATATAGGCTCGTAAGGTGCCGTCTCACACTCGCACACCTATAAATAAGGCCTCTCTTGTACTATTCACACGATTCTGATAATTCTGAAAATCAATACTACTATTCTTGCGATATTTCTCTCTCTAAACTCTCCACTCTCCCTCCTCATATTTTACATCCAAGAACACAAATTCTTGGATTATTGTTTGGTAGGATTAACATGATGTAAAGCCACATAAACAAACACTGTTAATAAATTCTATCAACATATTTATTAATGGTCCCGTCCGCTTTCATCTTCCTTTTGAAAATCCACTTGTACCCTAGTGGTTTACTTCCCGGAGGGAGATCCACTAGTTCCCACGTGTGATTTTGCAAAATAGAATTTACTTCACTTTGAATTGCTTCTTTCCAAAGAGGACCTTCGGAAGAGTTCACGACTTCTTTAAAGCTTTGAGGTTCACTTTGGAGCATATAAGTTAGAAAATCCGGACCAAAGGATTTTTCTACTCGTGCTCTTTTACTACGTCTAGGTTTAACCTCTTCGTCATCTACAATTTCATCAATTGTAGGGTTTGCAAAACTAGGGTTTGCATGGCTAGGGTTTGCATGTACTTTAGAAGTACTAGCCTCTTCATTTATTTTGCATGGAAATATATGCTCAAAAAATGAAGCATTTCTTGATTCCATGATAGTATTCTTATGTATATCGTCAATTTGTGATTCATACACAAGAAACCGATAGGCACTACTATTATGTGCATATCCAATAAATACACAATCAATAGTTTTAGGACCTATTTTTACTTTCTTAGGTGGTGGAATTGCAACCTTAGCAAGACACCCCCACACTTTTAAGTATTTATAAGATGGTACTCGACCATGCCATAATTCATATGGACTTTTATCAACTTTCTTACGGGGTATCTTATTTAAAAGATAATTTGCCGTCAACACCGCTTCACCCCACATATTTTGAGGAAGTCCGGAATCAAGTAACAGTGCATTCATCATTTCTTTCAATGTTCTATTTTTACGTTCCGCGACATCATTTTGTTGAGGTGAATAAGGTGCGGTAGTTTCATGCTTAATTCCGTGTTTTGCACAAAATTCGGCAAATGGAAACTCATACCCACCCCCTCTATCACTTCTCAACATTTTAATTTTCCTATTGAGTTGATTTTCAACCTCATTTTTATAAAGCACGAACTTATCAAAAGCTTCGTCTTTACTTTTTAGAAGATACACAAAACAAAATTTTGTGCAATCATCTACAAAAGTGATGAAATATTTATTTCCACCACGTGTTTGTACACTTTTCAAATCGCACACATCCGTGTGAATTAATTCAAGTGGTTCACTATTTCTTTCAATAGTTCGGAAAGATGACCGAGTCATTTTCTCTTCTACACAAATCTCACACTTATGATTTGTATCAATTTGGAGTGTAGGAATACTATTCATATTCATTAATTTTCTTAATGAATTAAAATTGACATGTCCCAAACGACCATGCCAAGTAATAGACGACTCAATCAAATAAGAAGAAAATGAAGCATTTTTATTCATGATTTTCTTAATCGTCATTACATTGAGTTTGAAAAGGCCATCACACTCATAGCCTTTCCCTACGTACACCCCATTTTTGGATAAAATAATTTTATCCGCCCCTATTACAATTTTGAACCCATGTTTGTTCAACAAAGATCCGGACACCAAATTCTTACGAATTTCCGGTACATACAAAACATTGTTCAAAGTCAACTCCTTATCGGAGGTGAATTTCAGCACTACTTTCCCTTTCCCTTTGACGTCGGAAGTAGCCAAATTGCCCATGTAGAGCTTCTCTTCTTGAACATTTTCATCAAGGGAATTAAATAATTCCTTGGAAGAGCAAATATGACGGGTTGCACCCGTATCGAGCCACCATTCACGTGGGTTTGAGCCCACCATATTTACCTCGGACACAACGGCCGAGAAATGTCTCTCATCTTGGTTGACCAAGTTCGCTTGGTCTTTCTTCGGCTTTCTACATTGAGCCGCCTTGTGACCGGACTTCTCACAATTGTAGCAAGTCCCGGTGAATTTCTTTTTAAAATCATTCTTCTTCGGACCCAAATTTTTGGTCGAAGGATTTTCTTTTTTCTTCCCATTATTTTTGGGGTTGGTCCTCGAGCCTTGGCCTTGTTCAACAACGTTGGCTTTTGGCTCGGAGGCACCATATTTTTTGTTTGATTTCTTGTTGTCCTCTTCAATACGAAGACGAACAACAAGCTCCTCCACGGTCATCTCCTTTCTTTTGTGGGTGAGATAATTCTTGAAATCTTTCCAACCGGATGGTAGCTTGTCGATGATTGCAGCCACTTGGAACGACTCACTAATCACCATCCCTTCTGCATGGATGTCGGAGATAATAACATGTAGCTCCTGTACTTGACTAACAACAGGTTTAGTATCCACCATCTTAAAATCAAGAAATTTACTTACAAGAAATTTCTTTGTCCCGGCATCCTCCGTTTTGTATTTTTTCTCAAGAGTTTCCCACAACTCTTTTGCAGTTTTGATCCCAATATACACGTTGTAAAGTGCATCGGATAGGCTGTTGAGAATATAATTTTTGGATAAAAAATCCAAGTGGTTCCATGCTTCTTGGGCATGCATGGATTGCTCGTCGGGTTCACTAGGAAGAGTGGGAGGATCTTCCCTTAAGAACCTCGCCAAGTTGAGCGTGGTTAAGTAAAAGAGCATTTTTTGTTGCCACCTTTTGAAGTTTATTCCGGTGAATTTCTCCGGCTTGTCGTGGTGATGAACAGGAATCGTCACCGAAGGAACCGTCGAACCGATGAATGTGGAAGCGGAAGCTGGAGCAATAGGAGCCACCGGGGTAGTCTCATTCGTCACAATCGAATTAGTATCAGCCATCTTGAAGGATAATTTGTTTTAAGACTGTAGGGATAAAGTGTAGGATGACTGAAAATAATAATAAAAAATAAAAGGAAAATCGAGGCTCGTGAGGAACACGATTTCCTTAAAATAAATTATGTCCCTCACTCTCTAGGTGCTAGTGAATTTATGGGACACTTGTTTCCCAGGATACAACGATAATAAGCAACAATATAGCACAATATTTTGCTTAAACGAACCGAGAAGATGTTCGTAAATCACCGGAGTAAGAACGAGATTTTAGTGGAATATTTGGACAAAATAATTGGCAGGTTGCCGGAAAGTATCTGGGTATTTTTCCACTCAAATATTGTATATTTTGATATTCTTGTGTTTCTTGCAACACATAAGAATACTATTTATAGTATTCAAAAAGTGGCTGTTGGAGTATGGCCATAAAGACCCACAATTGGTCTTGACCGTAACCGACAAAACGTCTGAATTAATTGCATTAAAACAGGTTTTTTAAGTTTCAAAACGTGTTGTAACTGTAGAGATTTTTTAAATCTCAGCTGGCCTGAAAAAAAACGCTTCAGGAAGACTCAGGCTGACCCTGACTCAGCTCAGGCTGATCCGGACTCAGCTCAGGCTGAACCGGACTCAGCTCAGGATGACTTAGTCAGGTCAGACTGATCTGGACTCAACTCAGGCTGAACGGACTCAGGTCAGGATGACTTAGTCAGCTCAGGCTGATCCGGACTCAGCTCAGGCTGAACGGACTCAGCTCAGGATGACTTAGTCAGCTCAGGCTGATCCGGACTCAGCTCAGGATGACTTAGTCAGCTCAGGCTGA
>JAPKLY010002989.1:0-21075 GCA_026898435.1 Prunella vulgaris | reverse complement strand
CGGTTTAAACCGCCGGTGTTAGTTTTTAAAAAATTGAATCGAAATTAAACCGGTGGTGAGACGTTGACAGTTTGATTTTTTAAATCTGTGATTTAAATTCTAACTGTCGATTCAATTGTGATTTAAAAAAAAATTAATTATGAAATTATGACAAATATTGTTTACGTACTTACGTTATATAGTCGTAATTTTATTGATAAAATTCAAAATTTACAAAGTTACAATTTACAACAACTTACAATACATAAATACAAATTGAAATTGAGTTTTATTTATAGATTTCTTGCATTTAACATTATAAATTACAAAGTACACGTAACAACTAAGAACTACACAAACACTACATTTACAAGTTACAAATTACAAACTAATTATAAATTTATAAATTATATTTTATTTTAAAATTAAATATCCTAAAAGGGGAATAAAAAGACTTGAGTTTAATTTTAAGAAATAAATTTAGAAACTCTAAGTTCAAAATTAAAAATTGAGTTTCCTATATATCTGTAAGAAATCAAAGTTCAACATAGTTTTGTTACCTCAAGACTTATTTTGTGTTCCTTTGTTTGAATGTTTAATTCTTCAAGATTCACTACTCCTGTCAATTAAGATTCATTCTTCAATTTCATCATTTTTTTATTTAAAATTCTAGTTGAGTCCAATTTTAGGCTCTTACTCAATCATCAAGTATATGTTGATTCTCTATATTTTTCAATGGTCATGTTTGATCTCTTTGCATCCAAGGTATAGTCTCTTAAACAAAAAACCTTATTCACAAGCAACAATTGATAGTGGACTTGCAAAAATTTCTCTTGCAAGCATTGACATCACCGGGTAAATAGTTGTTCTTCTCGACCGCTACTTTAGTATGTTAAGAGAATCGTCTTGCTCATCAAGTTGATATTCAAAATAAATTGTTAAATAAGTTTCATCTTCCTAACAAGGATTAGAAATAGATGATATTGCTTTTTTTTTTTTTTTTTTGTAAATGGGAACACTTGAAAATAGGGACTATCACCACCACTTCCACTTTCATATCCATTTGTAGTCCTTAAATGACGACCATTAGAAGATGAAGAAGAATATTGTTCACCAACATTATGTTATGTACCTGTATTTTTAATAAACAAATCTAATAATATTTGTTTAACATTAGTTGCGATCATCGCCGGATTAGACCGAATATCACTAAATGGATTATCAAAATTTGTCACACTATTTCTTGGATACATAACATTGTAATAAATCTCTAAAGATTCTTATAAATCCTCTAACCTATAACTAGGATCAAATATTTTAGCAACTGAATATAAATAAGAGATATTAACAAAATATTTCAACCATTTTATAACATAGAACTCACGCATATATGTAATGTTGGATCATGCGTATTTTTTCCCAAAATGCAAATAATCTACAACACCAATTAAGAGCAAAATGGAGAAGTAAACTCATAAACTTTATACATCTCTAAAGTAACATCACTAAAAAAAAAAATTAAGTCTACATATATTAATGCATGGTTCCCAATATTAAAGATATAAACGACAACCAAATTTTTCTTGTGCATAAAATCGACATAAAGCATATTTATATTCCATAGAGTCCTTCAACAACTTATATGTTGAATTCCACCAAGTGGACACATAATGTGAATTACTCCCTCCATCCATGAATCTTTTTCCCATTTCATTGTGGACATGGAAATTAATAAAAAAAATAGTATTATATTAAAATGATAGATAAAATAAGAGAAAAATAAGAGTATTGTGGGGCTCAAAATTTTATTGTGCGTGTGGGTTGTTTCCAAATAAATAAATGAAAAAAACTTTTGTGGACAAACAAAAAAAGAAAGTGGGAAATAATTTGGTGGATAGAGGGAATAATTTTTTTTATGCAAACCCAACACTCTACAAAAGTTATTTTTATTTTTTCACCAAACTATCACGTCTCATCATATAAATAATACACTATTTAATAGAAATAATTTATTCTCTCAAAACAATTAAATCATCTTGAACACATAAATTCAAAAAGTGATACTAGTATGTTTTTTTTTTTCATCACGACACGATTGACAAATATATTTGAGATCTTCAATACTAATAGTATTAGCACTAGCATTATCAAAATCAATCGACAAAACTTTGTTTGTTAAATTATAAATATTTAAAATATCATTTGATTTATCTCTAATATTAGCAGCATTGTGTTCCACATCAAAATCTTTATAAATAATTAATCTCTTGTTCAAAGTTTATGAATCATCAATCAAATGACAAGTAATTCCAATATAATAATATTTTTAAAAGTTATCACTACAAATATTCTAACAAATTAAAATTTGCACATTAAAGTTAGTCAACCATGCAATCAATATATTTATGTTTATCAACAACTTTAGCAACATTACGAGTACAAGTAGAACATAAATATATATATTTTTTCTCCAGTCAATTGAAAACCTAATTGAAGCACTTGACTAAACATAAAATTTTTGGAGTGACTAAAGGGAAGATGAAGAACACATACCAATTTAGTTATATATTTTTTAAAATTATTTGGTCAAATTGAGAGTGCCAAATCGGTCGGTTTAACTGCCGATTCAGACATTTCTAGTCTCAGCTAGGGATGACTATGGAGCGGGTTCAAACACGACTCTGTCCCGCACGTACCGGGTAAAAAATCGCTCAAACAGGTCGTGGGCGCGGATTTGGACCATTTTAACTAAAAACCCGCAGGGTTTAAGACGGCTCCTGGTACTAGGCGGACCCGCCCCTCATATATAATATATATATATATATATATTAATTCAATATATATAGTTAAAATATATTATATTAGGGAGTATATGTATAATTAAATATATGAGAATTAGACTATTAGTTATCATATTCATTAAAATATTATATTAGATTAAATATGCTAATAAGTCACAAACAAAAATTATACAAATTAGAGTTCATTAATTTTTAATGAACAATATATACATGATTTTAAATATTTAGATTAATATGTTGAAATTTGAAATAAAATATTTTATATATTTATTATTGTTTAAATTTATTGAAATGCATATTGATGTTATATTTTAAAATTTAAAATATTTTGTGCAACACATGATATTTATAATAAAAATAAAATAAAATAGAAAATATGGGAGTAAACGAGTTGGAATGGTTAAAACCGATGGAATTCACATGTCAAAATAAAACGGGTCTAATTACAAATTAAAACAGAGCTAAGCCTGGATCCAAAAAAATTATAGCGGGTCGTCGGACATACGAAACCCGCCCCATTGTCTTACCAATCTCAGCGCTCTTTCCGCACAGTGGCATAGAAAGTAGGGTTTTTGTATATTTTTTAATTTAATCGCGCACAAATATGAAATACATGAATTGATTTACTTTTGCGGTTCTCTTCTCCATCTCCATAACTTCCCCACTCCGCACAAACAAGTTAACTGCTGAGATATGGCTGGTTCCGATGAAATGGTTGGAGATGAGGAGAAGCACGACGCAGCCGCTTCCGGAGAGGTCCCGTTTGATCTTAATGAAGTCACCATAATCAAAGAAGGGGAGGCTGAGATTCTGATGAAAGCCAAAAACAAAGTCTTCTTTAACAAAGCCCAGGTTCGTAATTTGTCTCGTTGATGGCTATAAGTTCAATTTAGGATTTGCCTTTAGTGGTTTGTAATCTTAAGAAACTAAAATCTCTGTTTCTGATGGAATTTTTCTTCTGTTGAGATAATGAGTTATGTAAAGAACCCTAACCTTTTTTATGCTGATGTTCTTGGTTTTCTGTGATTGAGGATTCCGTCAATTCGTGAAAAGTGCAAATTTGTTTAGGGCTTTATGCTTTCAGGAGATTGAGTTTTGACATGTGATGCCAGGTTAATAACAGGGACTTGTCTATTGCTGTTTTGAGGACATTTATATCGAAACGTAAGCAAGAGCATGAGGAGAAGTTGTCCAGGAAGAAGAAGAATGGACCAAAGGTTTCAGGGGAAACTATTGTTGAACCCAAAGAAACAGAAGCGACAGTGCACGATGAAAAAACTAATGGGGACTGTTGTTCCTCTGAAGAGATATCTCCTGAACCAGAAGCTCAAACAGATACCATAGTGCACAATGAAAAATCTAATGGGGACTGTGAACTCTCTGAATCTCCTGCCTCCAACAACGAGAAGGGCCGGGGAGACATTAAGCCACCTCGAGTTTTGGAGGTGACAGATTGAATTCATGTTATTAATTTTGTCCATCCTATTATAAATAACAGTCCTATTGGTATTCAAATCTTCATATTTCTAATTTCCGTCAAGCATCACTTTTGTTTACACAGGCACTGTCAGCTTCTGGTCTCAGAGCTTTAAGATATGCTCGTGAAGTAGATGGAATTGGTCAAGTTGTGGCCCTGGACAATGATAAAGGTAATTCCAGGTTTTCCCTTTACAGTAATTGTGCAATGGGGTCTAGGGTGAGTTATTTTTTGTGCATAGCATCCTAAATTTTGTATCTCCAAGTACAAGTACATCAAGTCTTTTCTTTTTTCACATTTCTTTGCATTGCTTGTTATTTGACAAGGCCCATTAGTGAACGATGTAATATTTTGTATTCTGCAGAGTCTGTTGAATCTTGCAGGAGAAACATTAAGTTCAATGGTTCAGTGGCATGTTCGAAGGTGGAGTCGCACCTTGCTGACGCAAGAGTCTACATGCTTGCCCACCCAAAAGAATTTGATGCGGTATGTATTCTCAAAATATTACGTGGAGCCTGATATCTTATTCAGCAATCTAATTCTATTGACCTAAAAGGGAAAGTATGTCGAAATTTCTGATTTTCTTTTAGACAAGAAGGGAACCCTAAAACACATAAAGGTATATTACTATAATTCCGTTCACACTAGGTGGTACATATTGGACATTGTCTTTCATAATGGTACTCCCTCCGTCCCACCAAAATTTGTAAGGGAACTGTCCCACACTTTTTAAAAATAAAGTGAAAAAGTAGAGTTTTGAGGGGTAAGTTGGTAAACGTTAATGTATGAAGTAAAAAAATTAGTTGGAACCAATGTACTGCGGGCCCAAAAAGTAATGATATTTTGTGTAAATATGTAAAATTGTAAATATTGCCAAAGTGAAGTTTATGAAAGAATTTTCTTATTTGGGGTTTGCAAATAATAGCGGGACGTCTAAAAAAGGAAACTCTGCAAATAATTATGGGACGGAAGTAGAATAAAACAATAGCCCATTGCTTAAAATATAAGATGTTGAGTAGCTGGGTTGGTCAAGTAGAGATTAGAGACAGATGGGGGGTGAAAGAATTGTAATTTACTATATCTTTTGAATATATACATAGCATAATATCTGCACAACTACATATTGGTCTGCCAAAACTCTTGAATCTCTTCATCATAAGACACCATATTACAGACAAGGTTGATCATCTCTGCATACATCTTCTCTCTATACTTTGTACAAGTTGGCCAAACTTGGCATTTGTTGCTAGTGTATATTTTTTGTATACCACCTGCTCGTCAAACCAAAGTCTGGGATTTTACAATTTGCACATGAATTTTTATTATTAATTTGATCTATCATTTATTCCTGGAATTGTTATCTACAGGTTGATCTTGATCCTTATGGTTCACCATCTGTTTTCCTCGACTCTGCTGTTCAATCAGTTGTCGATGGAGGCTTATTGATGTGTACGGCAACTGATATGGCAGTGCTCTGTGGGAGCAATGGCGAGGTCTGCTATTCGAAGTAAGAATTAATTTTATGAAGTCCAAAAGTTTGCTTAATCTTGCAACCAAAAATAAGTAGTTCTGACTCAATGCTTGACTAGATATGGCTCTTACCCATTGAGAGGAAGTTATTGTCACGAGATGGCATTGAGGATCCTCCTTGCGTGTATCGAGGTAACTACATTTTATGAAATTCTTGCCTTAAATAATTGAAAGTTTGGGTCAGTTTTAAAAGTCTTCATATAATGGATTTGGTTAGAGTTGGTGTTATGCGTTGTAATTGACAAGTGTACTTCATGTAAGGGATTCCTCATCTCTACACTTTCTAGTTTAATTAAATTTCAGATTCTTGTAATTATTATTTTTTGAAGGTTTAGGTCCTTAGCTAATGGTGTATGATTGATGCATTATATAACACTTATATCTATCATTGCAATAGGTACAAGAAGTAGCAAACTCTTAATGATTGTTTTTGGTAGATGTGGGGGTGGATCTTTTAAAATCACAAGTTATCACAACTTCTGAAGCCTTACATTCTTAGAAACTAAACCTTGTTGGTTAAAATCTAGACTTTTGCTGGATTTTACTCTGAACCACCAGTAGGGATGGCCTAATGCTACATTTGTCATCTTTAATTACTTCATCAACATACTGTAATATCCATTTAAATTGCAGAGCCATGCAAACCGTTACAAGAGGTACACCGTTCCGGTGCTGTCGGTTCATATGAATTTCTATGTCCGAGTTTTCGTTCGCATCTATACGTGAGTGATCGTGTCAAGTTTCATAATTTATATACACAAGTGATCCTATGAATATGACCAGAACGATTTGTTCAGGTGTATTACTTTCATCATTCGTTTGATATAGTGCTTGATATATGTAACTAATTGGTTGCAGTTCTGCAAGTGCAATTAAGAGCACTCCGTTAAAGCTATCATATGTTTATCAATGCATTGGATGTGATTCGTTTCATCTTCAGCCAGTTGGACGGACTGTCACTAAGGTATTGATTGACATTTGTTACCTATTTTCTGAAAACATAAACTTTGTGCCAAAATTTTATATTTTATGATCAGTTAATCACATGTTTTAGTCTGGAAAATAATGTCTATAGCATGGAAATTGTTAAGTAGGTTTTAAGTACTCCCTCCGTCCACGATAAATGGTCCACTTACCTTAAACGGTCGTCCACAATAAATAGTCTACTTACCTAAAATGGAAAACTTATAATTATTATTTTCATTTTTTTATACACATATACTCACTTTTACACGTCACATCAAATGTTTTTTTAATAATTAAATATTTTTTTATACCAATACACTCACTTTTACACATCAACATTTACTTTTCTTAATAACCGTGAATTGCCAAGGTAGATTAATTTTTGTGGACGGAGGGAGTATTTCTTTTGTCTGTGAAAGTCATTCTAAGTTGCTAACCCATTTTGAATAATACAGACTTTTTTTCTTTCTTACAGAATACCAGTGTAAAAAATCTTCCTGGATTTGGTCCTGTTGTTGCCCAAGAGTGCAGTGACTGTGGCAAGAAATATAATATGGGTGGCCCCATATGGTCTGCCCCAATTCATGATATGGAATGGGTTACTTCCATTCTGGCGGATGTAAAGTCCATGAGAGATCGATATCCTGCTTTTAGTCAGATCTCCGCTACATTAACTACTATTTCTGAGGTATTTCACGTTCTATTAGCATACCATTCAGTCAATGCTTAATGGTTTTCAGTTACTATATAAGAAGTTAGAAGTGGGTGAATTTTGGTGAAACTAAATCAATTTATTGTCAGAGAATTGCATGGTTTAGAAAATAATGTTTCTGATACCTTATAGTTCTTAGTGGAAATCAAAATTATATTTTAATGCCTAATGATTTAGAGATTGAGTTATGGTAGCCTTTTCAATGTTTATTAAGCACCACATTATAAGTTCCTCTGCCTTTACTTAAAATTAGGTAGGTTGCCATGTTTTAGTCCTTCTCCATTCTCATCCTTATCATTCTGTACTAAACCTTACAAGTTATGCTATGAATTCATCATTGATTATCAGTTAAACAGCTTTGAAGAAGTACGGAAACATACTGAAAAGAAATTTTTAAGTTTTGCTTTGAGGTAGAGTCAATTAATTCTGTTGGAGTATATTTTTTCAGAAGTTAGACTACAATTTTAGCAGAAACAAATTCACATTCAGGCTATATTTGTTCTGTTTTTAAACAAATTTGGGTAAATGTGATTGATATGACCTAATGCTTTTTCAATAAAATGAATAACAAAAAGAAAATGAGGGATGACTATAACATTTTATTTTCTTTCTTAGATTATATTCTTATATCAGGTGCACTTTTGCAGGAATTGCCGGATGTTCCACTGTTTGTGAGTTTGCATGGTCTCTGTGCAACGCTAAAATGCACTTCTCCTTCAGCAATTATATTTCGTTCTGCTGTGATAAATGCGGGATATCGTATATCAGGAAGTCATGTAAACCCCTTGGGTTTGAAAACAGATGCTCCTATGGATGTTATATGGGATATCATGCGGTGTTGGGTAAGCACAGTGAATTGCATAAAAAATAGTAATTGACTTTCTGCAATGCATCATGTAAATTGGATTTAAAAAATTAGGTTTGAAAATATATAATGTCCTATCCTTGTGTCATAAACCATCCTCATTAAGAGTTGCGGTGGTGCGAAATTTATTTGCTATGATGAACTCAAATTGTAAAAGAAAGTGCCGTAATGTAACCTTTCTAAACCTAGATAGACTGATCCAGGAATACGACAAGCAAGTTATTTATTACATGTTTTCAACTTCTACTAAAAGTGTAGAAGCACTTATTTTTTAGGTTGGTAAGACCCAACTTTTAAAAAAAAAAAAAAGCGCTTCTTACTATTTAGTAGTGATTGAAAACAGGATCTTAATTCTGGACTGGTTATGGTTCACAAAACTTATGGTTTTCTCGTTCTCAGGTAAAAAGTCATCCTGTGAAACCTCAGCCAGCTGATCAGGCTGGAACTGCAATCCTTGCCAAGGAACCTGTACTTCAGGTACCAACTCGTTATTATCTACTGTATTCAATTGATAAATTTGTCCAACTTGTTGCAGAAAGAAACATAAGATTGCATCCAATCTTCTAGCTTTTGATTTCACTTAAGTGAGTTAGATACACGTGTACGGCCTGTACAATGTACGTAATTGCTGACCAAATTGAAAGGGGAAGTAAGAGACCTAAAATAAAGAGGGCAGTTACAAAAAGGGACAGTTTTTTAGGTTTATTACAAACGGGGCAAGTGTGCAATTTTTAGAATATTTGCACTCATTCTGAATATTCTTTTGGGAGCGCATATTTTATAATTTTTGCACACTTGTTTCTCTTTGCAATTTAAAGGAAAAGTGTGCCCGTCTTTGTTTCATTCTCAAAATTTTGAACCAAGCTGTTAAACTAGCATGTTAGAATTGGATATAACAAGTGTTTTGACGAATAATTGTGGAGAGATGATCCATTAAACCGACTCTACATCGTGAGACAAAAAAGCATAGTTGTTGTATTGTTTGCTCTGATCTTCATTTTACCTTGTTTTCGAGCAGGCTAATTTCACACGAGCAGTTGCTTCCCTTAGCAAAGCACAGGCTAAAAAAGTTGCGAGATTCCTTCCTAATCCCGAGAGGCATTGGGGGCCTAAGCTCAGAGCAGGTCGTCAGATTACGAGCAAACACGTCTCTCTTCTTGGCGAAGAAGCTGTAAGTGGCTTAATTAAAGTCGGCGATGAGCCTCCCAACAAGCGTAAGAGGGTGGAAGATACTAGTGCTAGTTTATGATACTAGGATTTGGCTTCTTTCAGAAGCTACACTGCCTTGCTCCAACTTACTGGCACTCTGATCAAAGTTTCCTCCAGAAAATTCTGAGACGGGGCGGTATGAGTTAGAGGATCTTTCTTTTTAGTGGCATCCTGTGAAAGCAACATCAGTTTTGTTCGATTTATCAAATTTCTTTTTCCTTTTTTTAATGATTATTTGGATTTCTGTACTAGATTTTGTTGGTTTTATTTTTGATTCATTTAATATATGGAAAAATGAAGTGGGATCTTTCTGAGTATAATGTGTGATTATACGTTGCTTAATTTTTTTTTTAATGTGATATTCACTTTTTAGGATCTATTTGCTGCTCACCATGCTGGAAAATTTTCCCTCTGACCCTTGCTGCTATTCTATAAATCACAATAATTGAGGCTATGATTAGCATGATTGAATGAAATAAATTTATGAATTGAATGAGAGCATGAATAAAATGACATATAAATGATTATTTTTATAATTGCTATTAATTAATAGTTTAAATCAATTTTAAGTTATTACTATTATTGAATATTGAAATTATTATTTACTAGTAATATTATTATTGACAGTTTATTGTTAATTATTGATGGTAGATTTATTATAAACTCCCTCCATCTCAACTTTTTTTTCCTCTTTTTTAATTTTGGGACATCTCAACTCTTTTTTCCTATCTTAAAAAAAAATAAAATTTGCACTCACAAAAGTCAATAAAGTACACTTTTTATATTTTATTAATTAATTTCACACTCACATATTTTACTTTTTTCTTAATTCGTGTGTCCAGGTCTTTTGGAAAAAAGATTCGGGACGGAGGGAGTATCTATATTATTTTTATTATATCATTTTTTTACTATTTTACTTTTAAATAAGATTAATAAAATTGTAGAGCTCACCAGGAGAATGACAATTTTTTGTATAAATCCGAGTTGACCACGAAACCAGGTATCAGGTATAATTCAATTGATCCAAATGAAATTGGGTCATATATATAAAAAAAAAATGTCTGGTAGTTCTTTACCTTATTCACACGCACACGATAAATCATCCATCAATCTCGTCATTCTCCATCTCGCTGCGAGATCAACGCCGATTTTTTTAATTTTTTTTTTTTTACCTTCGACGATAATTTTATAATATTTTTTGATGTGAAGTATTTTTGTTTTCTTCTAATATTATTGTCTTTCTAACTTCATATATGGTTTTTAAATGTGATTCTCGATTTAGTATTTTTTGGGAATTTTTATTTTTTACAGGTGAATTTGTCAGTGATCATGCATTAAATCTGTCACTGTCGTGC
Source organism: Prunella vulgaris (assembly GCA_026898435.1). Lineage (NCBI taxonomy): Eukaryota > Viridiplantae > Streptophyta > Magnoliopsida > Lamiales > Lamiaceae > Prunella > Prunella vulgaris. The sequence continues at coordinate 10,181 of JAPKLY010002989.1, read as the reverse complement.
ACATAGACTATCACGATCATGCATCATGATTATCTATTTCATTAAACAAAGACTATTAATTAATATCTTCACAATCATGCATTATAACTATTACTTGCATTATAATATCATAATCATGCAATAAATAATATTATTGTCATATATTAAGTTTATCACTATCATGCAACAAAGACCATCAATGTTATGTCTGTCATGCTTTCTGACTATCATTGTAATGCACTAACACTAACTATCATGTCTTATTATTATTGCTGTTATATAATAAAACTCGACCGCCGATTTCTCCCACTCACTTAGCTTCGAGCGCAAAAAATTTTAAGCGCAACTTATTTCTCTCAATGCGGGTTAACCTAATACTTAAAAGTTAAAATTGAATCATATTGAATTAGAGTTCATAGTGAACTTAAATTCACAAGAGACCTATTTCGAGAGAATTCGTAGATCCTAATATTTTAAATATATTTATTATTAAATATTTTGGAAATATATATATTGCTGTTAATATTTGTATTAATCCATTGTTAATTATAATGTTCTCTCTATATTGTAAAACAAATATTATTATTAATAATTATAATACTATGACCTATATTATTTTAAAATAACATTATTCTTAAAAATTATAATATTATATTTGTGATATTAATTATTAATATTGTTGTAAACTATATCAAAGAACGCGATATTTAAATATATGTATTTGCATGAAATGACAATCTTTCTGGGAATCATCATTTTTATAAAATCATAATTTCAGTTAAAAAGTAAAAACGGTGATTCTATTCTTGATATATTCCATTATTTTAATGGGACCCTAATTACTTAACAATATAACATATTAAATTATTTTGGAATGCTTTATCATCTTCTCATAAACTTTTTATAACATAATCTGGGACAGCAGTATGAGCTACGCACATATAGTTCTTATATATTTTTAAAAATTCAATTCATGATAACTTAAATTCATGAGCTCACAATGTAGTATATACTAAAGTTCTAATAACTTGAAGTATTTAATTTCATTACATATAATAATCATAATAGTATAGGATGTTAGTAAATACAACTTTTCAATAAATAAAGAAATATGATTAGTCTTGTATGCACCAGTTACACGGTGCAACTCAAGTTCATTTTTAAAAAGTTAAACAGTTTATAATTGAAAAGTTAAACAGTTTATTATTGAAAAGTTAAACTATGAAGGATACATTTTTCAGTAATAAACTGTATAACTTTTTTAAAAATGAATTAGAGTTGCACCGTGTAACTAGTGCACAGGAGACTTACTCAAAGAAATAATTTATTAATCAGACATTAGATAGAAGTCAACAAAGCACTCCAAATCAAAGAACTGATATATGAAATCAAGAACATCATCAATATTTAACGAAGAGTTGCGAAAGCTTGTATTTATGGTAAAGAAAATGGGACAACTAAATGAATATCCTAGCTTTTAATTTCTTGATAAATATTAGAGTGGTGAAGAAAGATATGAAATTGAATTTTCTATGAAGAAATGAATTAAATTATTGATGAGAACATATATATTATATATTTCAAATGTTGTACTTTTACAAATTTGTTGGCGTGATTAAAGAATAAGGAAATATACGTCCCCCACATTCATCATATAATCTAATTTTATCTCCTTCACCTTCGGCGCATCATTTCACTAATTTCAACCTGCATTAAGATGTATAATTTCAATCACATATCAACAAAGTCGTTGTAGTATAGTGGTAAGTATTCCCGCCTGTCACGCGGGTGACCCGGGTTCGATCCCCGGCAACGGCGAATTTTTTGTTTTTATATGCTTTATCAACCTCACTTTCCCCCACAGTTACAAACACTGAAATTTTATTTTTTTTATGCTTTATCAACCTCACGTTTCCCCACAATTACAAACACTGAAAACACTTGTGTAATAAAAGAGGACCAGTTAATAATAATTGGAGAAAAATTAGAAACATTCATTGATGGAAATGACCCCTACCATTCCACCCTAAACAACAACAGTTTCATTTATTGTTTCAGTTCTCTGTTCATCAAATGAACACCAAAAATCCTGAAAATCTTCCAACAACAATTGATCAATCCAACCAAAATCTAAGCTACAACAAACACCGGAACAAATGAAAGCTAAACTAACAGGTGCATTCGTTATTCAAAGGCAGGTGAGTTCAAGTAGCCTTAGCAGGAGGATTGAGCTCATCCCAGGCCTGAATCCACGTCTCCATTGCGTCGGCAAGCTTCACGAAATACGGGTCGATTTTCCCCAGCTTGTCCTTAACTTGTTTAGCAAGTTCAATGTAACATTTCTGGACAGTGGTTGAGTCTTTGGAGAGAGTCGCATTTTGGAAGAAAGGGATGATCTCTTCTTGCCAGAAGATGCCATTGTACTCTTTCCTTAGATTCACAAATGGGTTGCTAGCCTTGCTGTGCCATATGTATGGAAGCCCAGTTTTCACTCCCAATCCCATATGATCACAAATCACCTGATCATTAAAACTTATAAAAATGCTATATGCATCCATTGAAATACGTTATAAAAGGGGCCGTTATTAATTTAAGAAGGGAAAGATAATGGATATCACTAGTGTACTCACTGTGGACATCATGTATAATCTTATTCATGTATAATAAATAATACTCCCTCCGTCCCAAAACTACTTTCACACTTTCCTTATTTGGACGTCCCAACTCTTCTTTCACACACCAAAAAAAGGAAACTTTTCTCTCTCACAAAAGTCAACAAAATACACTTTTTCTTATTTTATTATTTAACTTTACACTCACATATTTATTTTTCTTTGGTTTGCGTGCCCGAAACTATTATGAAAGTAGTTCCGGGACGGAGGTAGTAATAAACGTTGTTATGAGAATGAATCCTCTTTAATCCACGTACATTTTCATTCTCTGTCCTCATTACCCCCAACCAAACGTGTCAAAAGAAATATTTCCTCTGTTCCACAAAAATTTGTAAACGTCCCACACAAATTTGCATATTACTAAAAAAAAAAAATATATATTGATATGCCGCTATTTTATATATAAAACACAATTTTCTTAAAAACTGTGTCATTACTTATGGTGCAAATTCCTACATGACGGAGGGAGTACTTGTTTTACCTTAACACACCAGCCAGCCCACATATCATCGTAGCGCCCGATTGGCTGGCCGTCTCCCATAAGGCCGAAGTACATGGCCGGGCCGATGAGATCGCGGTCGAAGCCTAAGTTCATGCCACACATGGGAAACAGAGTACCCTTTGGTATTGTCAACACTGCGTCCACATACCTAATGCACACAAATGAGGTTAATAAATACTTTTGAGTGAAACCAACTCATAATTAAGGATGTTTCTTCTTTACTTTTGATTTCTTTCCAGAGGCTTCACGAGCTGCGTTGGAGCATCATAATCAGGAATGTTCAGCCAGAGGCCATGAGACACGGCGGTGGGCACGCCTTCTCTCAGGCTGAAAGGGTATCCACGGACAAAATCTGAGCCCTCCCGATATGGATCGTACAATGTGTTGAAGAAAAGTGGCGTTGATGGGCATAGCAGATTCTTGATATGTTGCTCCAGAGCATTGATCTGTTTCCCAGAAGGGTCTTTTGCGACCTATTCGACGTCGTTTAGTTAAATTACAGTTTCAAGAATGTGATCTTCTATAGTAGTAGATGCTATAACAATGTCTTTTGAATTCCCTGATGTAACATCTGACGTCCCAAAAATATATAGGCCCTTGCTGCCTTTAAAAATGAAGTCTCAAATGTATGATTAAAGTTAAGAAAATTGAACAATGACCAACATAAATAAAAAAAAATTGACTGTTAAACACCATAAATTTGATGGTTTCTTTGAAGAAAATTTAATTAGGATTAAATTGTAAAGAAATTGATTTTTTTTTTTTTAAAATTGGGCATATCACTGAGTATACTTGCTTAAAGTACAAGGACATCCTGGGCATAACATTTTTTCTTTGTTATGTGCCATTTTTTACATTGTGACATGATAAACCAATTGGTGACTTAGATGTATAATTAACAACAATTGAATGTAATAGTGCAACTCACAAAGCAATCATCGTCAATGGTGTAGATGTACTTCTTCTTGGAGACCATGTATCCAAAGCATCGGCAGGCGGAATCCTTGAAGGAAATGCAGGAGGCCTTAGGGCCAAGAATCTTGTTAATGTCGTTACGGTTGTAAAGATCATAATTGAAGCCATCAGGCACCTTGATCGTCTTCGAAGGGTCCCCGTCCTGCACAATGATCAGGTGGTATTGCTCGAAGAATGGCCTCCACATCTCCAAGAAATCCAGGTTTCGGATCGTCGGTATTACGATGTCTAGCTCATCTTTCAGCGGCGGTGCTGCGGTGGCCATGACGGCGGAGGAGTAAGCAAGAGAGTGTGTGTAGGTGGTGATGGTTTAAATCGTTAGCAAGAATTGTGTGCTTAACATTATTATAAGGGGAAAATACGCGGGAGCTGTTGGAGCGGCGCTTGTGGCGGGGAGGGAGTTTTGTATGGTTGGGGAAATTCAGTTTAAATCATGCGTTGATCCGACTATAATGTTATCTTGTTGTTTGCATATATTTTCTTTTCTTGCCTTTTTATAGCAAATCAACTTATTATTATATTTTGCTCTTTTCTCACTTCCACTTGCCATACATTTACTGCGAATTATTCATACAATATTTTTTGGTTCATTAATTACAAACATACTACTCCCGGCCGCGACTATCATATTTTTGTGAAATACATTTACAAAAATGAAAATGAAAATTTGTATAATAGAAATAACAAGCCACCCAAAATAATTTCTTCTAGTGCAAGGGTAAATCTTATTAATAATTATAATTGAAAAAAGAGTGTATCTATTGTACACCAGGGTGCATGGTATGCATCCTTGATTGAACCTCAATTTTGATTATTTCCAATCCAATTTCTCTTCCGCCAAAAAAATTCATCACCATTCCAATCGTTCCAATAGAATCCCGCTGCAAACTCCTTCTCTTAATTCATCAAACGAAGCCTGTATTTGAAATGGCTTCGGTCTATTAACCACTTTACCCCTACACCAGAAGAAGAGAAGAAATATATGTGATCATTTTAATGCATAAATATAGTGTTTCGCAATGCATCCAAAACAAAACAAATTTCAAGTATTATGGATTGTTTTTCCTGCCCATTCATAATAATTAATCTACTTTTTGCATTGAAACAAACACATTCACCATGTATAGCCATCATTATTATTGCAAAATACTTAATTGGATATATCCCCACGCCAAAGGTATAACTCAAATCAACAAAACATACCAAAAACAGTTAAATAATAAGTAAAATTCACTCGTTTCTTAATAATTATCACAATAAGAGACTACAAGTTATAGACGAGAGAAGTACCAGGACTTGCAGACGGCGGAGCAGCGAATGAGATGGACAATATCTCAAAGAATACCCAAAAATAATAATTTATAATACCCAAAGAACAACTTATAATACAAATTTTTTTTTATAAAACTCAAAGAATAATTTATAATATACAATGAACAATTTATAAATTAATAATTGATAAATGAATAAACCCCAAAAATAATTTATAATACTTAAATACCAATTTATAATACTCAAAGAATAATATGTACTACCCAAATAATAATTTATAATATCCAAAAAAAAACAATTTATAAATGAATAATTAAAAAATGAGTAATACTAAAAAAACATCTTATAATACCCAAAGAATAAATTATAATAAAAAATGGATAATTTATAAATGAATAAACTCAAAGAATAAATTATAATACCTAAAGAATAATTTATAATACTCAAAGAACAATATATAATACCCAAAGAATAATTTATAATATCCAAAGAACAATTTATAAATGAATAATTACTAAATAAATAATTAATAAACGAGTAATACTCAAAGAAAAATTTATAATACCCAAATAATAATTTATAATTTCCAAAGAATAATTTATTAATGAATAATAAATAATAAATAACAAACGAGTAATACTCAGAGAACAATTTATAATACTCAAAGAACATCTTCTAATACCCAAAGAATAATTTATAATACACAATGAATAATTTATAATACCTAAAGAACAATTTGTAATACTCAAATAACAATATATAATACCCAAATAATAATTTATAATATCTAAAGAACAATTTATAAATGAATAATAAATAAATAAATAATAAACAAGTAATACTCAAAGAACAATTTATAATACTCAAGAACACGTTTAAATAATATTCTACGAACAAGTCTAAATAATGCCCCAAGAACAACTCACAATATCTCAATTTACTACTATACCAAGAACAAGTTTAGAATACCCAAAGAACAATTTAGTTATACCCTAAGAATAACTCCTTAATGCCTCAAGAACAACTCTTTAATGACTTAATTACCAAAAAATACACAGTACGGTGAGTACTGTGTATTTATGAAAATATCAAATTAAATTCAACTTGAATTAAAATTAAGGTGCATACTATGCATCCGGATGCATATTAGAATTTGCGTTGAAAAAATCGTTCATATTTGAAGTACAAGACTTGAAGATTAAGGGTGCTTGGTAAGAAGTATAAGAGATATAATATGAATTTTTGTATCGACTTATTTTGTTTCGTTGGGGATACAAATTTTATACTGGTCCGATTTTTATACTGCCAACCCTGTAAAAGAAAGGATCATATTACATCATTTTCACTGTTCACAATGTAATAAATTATCTCACCTTCCTCACCTTACAATTTTTGTTTGGCTTCAATAGTAACTTTTAGTCTTATATATTTACATATTAGACTCTACCAAGTGAAACTACTTTTTTCCTCTCTATATTACATCCTACCAAGTAAGATTACTTTTTAGTACTAATTTTATGTAACTTTTCTATTACACCCTAACAAATAACATTATACAGATTTTACTTATAAAATTTATAAACCCTAATAATAAAAGGTTGATAGTACAAGAATCTAGTGGGTTTCATTAAATCATAAGCACACAAGTTTCGGAATAGAATAAAAGAGGACCAGGTTATATGCACCCATTGTTGTTTGAATTACACACATTAGATGAATGAATTATTATTTGTACTCATTTTAAAATTCTAATTTTTCTTTTTTTTCCTCCTCCTTCCCCGCCAAAAGAACGGAAATAGTTACGAAAGATAAAAGAAATAATGGATTTTTTTTTCTTCTTTTGCCCCTATTTCTCTTATTCTACTCCTCCTCCAACCACAATTTTTGCATCCAAAAAGAAATTATATGTTTTTTTTTAAAATATAACGGAATAAAATTAATTTTTAGTTTTTTTTCTCAATTTCTTTGTTAAAATTATTAAAATTTGTTGGATATTTTGATTCAAATTTTCATTCAAGTATTATTGGGTTATTAAAAAAATTTGTTAAACTTATTTTTGATTTTTTTTTTAAAATTTCATCATAATTGATACATTTTATAATTTTATTGATTTACTCCTCGAAAGTTTTTTTCAATAATTAAAGTGGGTGTACCTATTTTAGAAGAGGGAGTAAAGAAAATATTTGTGGTATTTTATATATATTTTAAATTAATAAAATTATAGAATGTGTGTACTATTAATAAGTGTGGTGCATATAACCTGGGCCAATAAAAAATTAGGATGTAAGTTATCATACGATGGGCTTCATGAGATGACAGCCTATATCAAAATCCAATCTGTAATAGGCCGAGCGCCGACTTTGATTTCTCTAAGAAATCCAAGATTCAATTAATACTTTACTTTAAAAAAAAAGTGAAAGTCACCTAGTTGTTGCAATTCTAACTTAATTGAACAAAAGATGAAGGTTACGGTTAAATGACCCGGTGATTTAGTAGTTCACTCCCGATCCGAATTTTCTAACAATGTCATTTTTATGAGGAAAAAAAATCAAATATTGTACAATTATTTAGGCAATTCATGACGATGAACTGAACAAAAGAATGATGAACTAAACTAGAAGACTAAAGGGGTGCTTGTTTCAAATATTTTTAAAGTAATTAGGATGAAAATTCATTTTTCATCTTTATCTTTGAGGAAAATATTTTTAAAGTGGTCAAATGATAGTAATGATTGTCTTATTTAGAAGAAAAAAAATAAGGGGTGAGCAGTGAGCTTGATAAGATAAATTTTCAGTGATAATGAGAATAAAGGTAAATGTATAGTAATAATAGTAGTTTGTGAAGACAAAAGATGTATTTTTTTTTCAAATACGGTAATCATTGCCCCTATTTTATTACTCTATTGTCATCTTATAATCATTGTCCTTAATTAATCTCAGATGCCACAATCAATGACATGTGTTTTACAACAGTTACTTCCCAAGTGTAGAAAGTTCGTGTAGTAAGATAAGTGACCAGTTAAAATATCAATTCACGGGATTAGTGCCTAGTGAATCACTAGAACTATGTGTTGACGCTTGATTGTGGTGCAAATCAACTTGTTTCCTAATTACCTAAATGCAAAAATTAAAATAGCATTCAATTAACTAGAGCAAGACAAATTAGGGATGACAACGGGGCGGGTCTGGGACGGGTTTGGCCTGTCCCAGGACCCGCCCGCCAAGAATTTTTAGGACCCGAGACCCGCCCCCCCCCGCCTTAATTATAAGTTGGACCCACCCCACCCTGACCCACGACCCCGGCGGGTTTTACCCGCCCCGACCCGCCTATTTTTATTTTATTTTATTTTTATCATACATATCAAATACTTTACACAAAATATAATAAATTTTAAAATATAACATCAATATGCATATGAATAATTCAAACAACAATAAATATGAAAAATATTTCACTTCAAGTTTCAACTTATTAAATCTAAATATTTAAAATCACACATATATTTTTCATTGAAATTAAAATAATAATAAAAATTAATAAACTCTAATTTGTACAATTTTTGCTCATGATTTTATGCACATATTTAATCTAATAATTTAATGAATATGTAGTCTAATTTTTATATATTTAATTATACATATATAATATATTTATTTAACTATATATATATATATATATATATATATATATATATATATACGGGGCGGGTCTACCTAATACAAAGACCCGTCCCAAACCCGGCGGGTTTTTGGTCAAACGGGTCCAAACCTGCCCCGCGACCCCTTTGACCGGGTTTTTACCCGGCCCGTACGGGGCGGGTTCGTGGCGGGTCCGGGTTTGAACCCGCCCCATTGCCATCCCTAAGACAAATAAACTAGAACTAAGAAATTCACTAAATATGACACTAAAAATACCAAGCAAGTAAATAAATCAACGAAGACAAACAATAGGAGGAAAGTGTGTTCGAATGTTCTTCATTACGAGGTAATCAATTAATGGTTTGACAAGTTCATTTATCCCTTTTGTCGGTCAAAGATAGAATCAATCACAATTAATACACATTAAACCGTACTGGATAAGTCTAGGATTAACGCATCAATTAAGCATACAAATTGTTATAGGAATAGTTCACCGTTTCCCACCCTGGTAATCACATGAGCCTAAGAAAAATCCTAGCGTGCTTTTCCACTTGTATGCTAAGGTGCCCCACCTTTTGTCCCCTCACTAATTACCTAAATATTAATTTAAGCAACTAGTGTAGCTTAATGAATTTTCTAATGAAAATTACCCAACTCTCATTGCGATAATCCAATATTAACTCAAATCACAAAATCGAACTCACACCCATATGAAATAAACGTGTCTATTCAACTCTCGTTGCAACAAACAATCTACCCATATGAATTAAAAGAGCCCAACAAACAATTGATCAAACAAACCCCATTAAACTAATTATTCAACCTCCAAATAGAATAAACTCACAAAATCATCCCACTAACTAATCACCCACATAATTCCAAACACCCAAACACCATAAATTTAGCCAACAATCATCATAACCATAAACTCAAATAAACCCACAATAATATAAAAGCAATAATCCATTAAAACCAAAATTAAGCCAACAAAATTTAATGCATAAGAAAGAAATCACATAATAGGAGTTCCAACAACTTCAATCTTCACTAATACTAAAATTCTAACTACATTTAATTAAAGAAAGCATAAACCCTAACTATGTGTGTGAGTGTGTGAGAAGCAGTGAGGATATTTCTCCCAGA
>JAPKLY010002988.1:0-12476 GCA_026898435.1 Prunella vulgaris | reverse complement strand
ATGCAATATTGTTTAGAACAAATAAGATAATGAACATTAATAACATTATTTTCTTTACCTTCAAGGTGAGAGAGACCAAGTTTGTCGGCCATTCTAGAAAGTAGCCGATCGCTGTCCCAACTGTGATCGCCTCATCTATTGGTTTTGGCACCGGCGAACTCTCTTCTCCCTCGACGGGTACATCGAGCATCACCCTCTGAAAACCAGGAGTAATGGGCCTACCATGAATAACTCCACTGGAGCTACTGTGCAATGTGCCTCGAGCCACCAACCGAAGAGGATGCTCCAAATACAGATAGCAAGTGGTCGGTAGCTGTTAAAATAAAATTTTAATTATAAAACATACTAATCTATGCAAAAATTTGATGATTTTTATACCTGGGAGCTACTTTCAAGTGGATAGTGAACTTCTTCCCTAACATCAGCAGAAAACATAGTTGGACAACTATCCTGATGACTGGCTCCAGCACTGGATTGAGGTCCTTGACTCGGGAATCGAGAAGCAAAAAACTCCATTTGCTTGGTCAACATGGCTACCTGCTCCGAAAGTTTATCCACCTTCTCCATAGCTGCAACACCAGGTGCCATCATTAATGTTGTCTTTGTCACGCCAAAGTCAGTGCCCCTCAGGCGGCCAGAATGCTCCTGACGACCATAAGCCCGTGCAAATAGATCATTATCACCAATATAGCGGAGGTCGTCAGGAGTCATGCTTGGAGATATGCGGTCCTGAATCACAAAAGGTTATTATTAAATAATATCAAATCAAATAATTGTTTGAAATAATAAAAACATAATAGATAGATTACCGCATTATCAATAACGCGCTGTGACGCAGGATCGGGAACTCTCCCACCAGGAGTCGTTCTGGTAGTTTGAAATAACTCGAAACGACCAACAACAGGGTTGCTCTCTCCAGCTTTCTTTTTTTCTATCAGCTACGATATTGATGAACATGTTTCTTAATTAGAATTACTAAAAATGAATATACTAATACGGTTAAGTGGTATAAAATTTTGTTCTCACCATTTCTTCCCTTATGCGTGCATAACCTTTGGAAGATCCCCGATATCGTGCTTCTATATTCTTCGCTTGTTGGCTGTTTTTCTTACTTTTAGCCTACAATGAAATATTAACACAAAATTATATCATGAATTAAAATAGAGAAAATTAGTATATGCGTTATCTTTACCTGAAAATCGGCAGCCATCGATCTACGTATGAATTCATCCCAGTACGGCTGAACCATAGGATGATCAATATATGGACCAGGCGGTTGAGACGAGTACAGACCAGTGTCAGGGTCTTTTGCGGAATTCCTCAGAGTAGCCCGAAAGTTCTTGGCCAACAACCCAGCTTTCATCAGTATTTATTTCTTCTTGGATTGGTCAAGGCCCGTAAATGTCCTCTACAAGCAGATAACATAACAATTATAACTTAGTAATATCACAAACTCATATAATTCAAATAAGACAAGTTTATATATAATTTACATACCACAAGCTCATCCCATATTTCTTCCTTAATAGAATCGAGCTTGTTACTACGCCAATCATCATCTGGTAACACGATCGGGCACTTTCCTCGAACAGCATTCCCAATGAAACTTGACAACGTCTTACTTCCTTTCCCAATAGGTTGTCCATACTCATTGAATTCTACCTGCAATAACATAGTATTATTGGATTCTATGGTCTGTCAAATGTACTATACACTCAACTTTTCAATTGTAAAAATAATTACATGAATCATTTTTCCCTTCGCACGAGCTCTCTTCGTAGACGACATCGTCACTATACCCCTCCTGCGCTTCTCCCCAGAGCTGCTAGTGGTGGGAGGATCATTTGCCTCAACATCATCCGCCTCGTGGATATCATCTAGATGATCTCCATCATCTCCTCCACTTCCACCGGGATGGGGTAAATATGACATGATCCTGCAAAATTAATCAACATACAATTAAACATAAGAATAAACATACAATAAAACACAAGAATAAACATACAATAAAAACATACATTTCTTTTTAGCACACATTTTTCTTTTTCATTTTTTGGCTAACTTTTCTCGTTCATGACCATGAATATTAACTAGATCTGGATTGCCATATTCATCCCCATCTCTAAATATTCTCTGGTACGGGCGATAACTAGGATCATCGAAGGAGGGACCAGAAAAAGTGAAGTCTCTGAAAGGATCATCGATATTGTCAATATCTTCATCGACGTGATCGCTAATCTGGTAACTATCACTGAATTTATTTGACAGAACCACAATGGACCATTTCTTATTGATTGGGCCTGGGACATAAAAAACTTGTTGAGCTTGACAAGCCATTATGTAAGAGTCATCTTTGTATCCCACATTTTTCAAATCAACACGTACAAACCCAGAACTTTCAACTTGGACTCCGTTAGAAATCCTCACCCAGCTACAATCGAATATGGGTTCACGGTGAACAATATAGTCGAGTACCCAAATATTGACTATCTGTCCAAAGTAAGTAGCAATCGACTGATCCCCTGCACTTGCTTTAATGGACACCCCACTATTCTGCATTGTACTCTTGACATCATGATCTCTAGTATAAAATGTATATCCATTAATAAGATAACACTTATATGAATACACATGACTATCAGGCATTCTGGATAACCACTTAACTCTTTCCCCAACTGATTCATTATCTTGTGACAACATGTTTGCAACATACTCCTTGAACCAGTGTACAAATGTGCGATTATGTTCAGCTTCAATCCATGATCTATCGCTTGAGGGAAATGTCTCAAAAAGTGTTTGCATGTGAAGGTCAATAAAAGGAAGCACGTCGACCGTATTGTGGAGTACGCATAAGTGCATCTGTGTTAGTTCCTCTATACTAACACTTACCGATTGACCACCGGTAACACCTTCACCTTCAGTCCTGTTGGTGTGCCGAGTAGTAGGAATTCCAATTGCATCGACATTCGGAATAAACTCAGACCAATACTCGACCGCTTCTTCTACTAAGTAGCGTTCTGCAATGCATCCTTCAGGCCTAAACATATTCTTCACATATCCTTTCAACACTTTCATGTATCTCTCCACACCATACATCCATCGCATACGTGCAGGACCACACATCCTTGTCTCATGTACCAAATGCACGGTTAAGTGAACCATTATATCAAAGAATGATGGAGGAAAATACATCTCAAGCTCACAAAGCGTCCCCACAATCTGTCTCTGAAAACCACTCAAGAGTTTAGGATCAATGACTTTGCTGCTCATTGCCTTGAAGAACCAACACAACTTTGTTATAGTTATGCGCACATTTTCAGGCAAGATAGAACGAATGGCAATCGGTAAGAAGTTCTCCATTATCACATGATAGTCATGCGATTTTAAATTCATCAGTCTCACGCCATCATCTGATACAAGCCTCCGTATGTTGGACGAATATCCCTCTGGTACTCTCACATCCTTCAGTGTTTGAAGAAACACTTTTCTCTCATTCTTGGACAAGGTGTGTGCAGCAGGAGGTAAGATTGGTGCTCGTCCATCTTCAAGTGTCTGAGGTGCCAATTCTACTCTTATTCCCATTTCCATCATATCCATCCTTGCATTGTAACCATCCTTGGACTTCTTATCAGCTAATAAAGTGTTGACCAAGCTGGCACAAACATTCTTCTCAGTGTGCATTAGATCAATGAAGTGTCTAACATACAACTCTTTCCAATATGGTAGTTGAAAGAAAATTGATTCTTTCTTCCAACCGCTAGTGGGGACACTCTTTGCAAATTTTTTCCCGTACTGTGTGTTGATCTTCTTCATCTCATTCAACACATCTGAACCTGACAATAAACGTGGTGCTTCACGAACCTCAACTCTGCCGTTAAATTCATCGGTCATTGTTCTGTACCTATGCATTGGGTCCAACCACCTCCTGTGTCCCATATAGACTGACTTCTTACAGTAACTCAATCGAATATGATCAGTGTTGTTGGTACAACAAGGACATGCATCAGCTCCCTTCACACTATATCCAGATAGATTCCCGTAAGCGGGAAAGTCATTGATAGTCCCAAACAACATGGCCTTCAGCTTGAAATTCTCCTTTCTATAAGCATCATAAACATCGACACCCTCATCCCACAGCAGCTTCAAGTCCTCTATCAAAGGAGCCAAATATACATCTATGTCATTACCAGGTTGTTTAGGTCCTGATATCAACATGGACAACATCATGTAAGTACGCTTCATACACAACGATGGTGAAAGGTTATAAACCATCAAAATCACTGGCCAAGTACTGTGGTTGGTACTTTGAATACCGAATGGATTCATTCCGTCAGTTGAGAGTGCAAGACGCAAGTGTCGTGGCTCGTTGCCAAATTCTGGATGTCTCACATCGAATGTCTTCCACTGGGGTGAATCGGCAGGAAGTCTTAGCAATCCATCCTGGATTCTATCATCATGATGCCAAGACAAATGTCTAGCATCCACAGCGCTACTATACATTCTCCTGAATCTTGGTATTATTGGGAAATACCACATCACCTTTGAAGGAGAATTATTACTCATATATCGCTTCTTACCACACTTGGGACATTCAACGAGATCTGCATACTTCTTACGAAATAAGACACAATCACCTGGGCAAGCATGAATTTTTCGATGTGTTAGCCCGATGGACCTGAGCATTTGCTTAGCATCATATGCTCTCGTAGGCAGTACATTCTCATCAGGCAATAGACCACTATCCGCTTCAAGCATATCAGTAAAGCACACATCAGACAATTGGTGAGCTGCCTTTAGATTGAATAATATCAATACAGCTGACAGTTTTGTTGCCCTCTTACACCCGGGCCAAAGAGGTAATCCAGCGTCATCTCTTAACTTCTTAGACATATAAGGATGATCTCCTAGATTATCGTCATCCCCACTAGATGAATCAACACTCGGTGCATCTCCAAAACTATCGGCATCCATTGCATCTTCAAACCTAAAGTCAGCTCCTAGGTTACTTGAGCTACATTCACCTATTCTCTCACCATGATATGTCCAAACGGTATATGATTTATCAATACCGTGAATCATCAGGTGATCGAACAAATTTTCTCGACCACTAACGGATTTCCCATTCATACATTTCCAACACGGACATGAAATGTACCGAGGGTCGTTGCAGTATCTCATTGCATGATTACAAAATTCTTCTACCCCATTCCTATACTCATCTGATAATCGATCTGCTTTAATCCACTTTCGATCCATATAGAACTAAAGATGCCTATAAAATAATAATATGATTGTCATACATTTATTCAAATTCTTTTAAAAGTTTGAGCACTTAATCCATTTGGTATTATTGGGACCCTACTAATACTCCTAGTCATATACTTCGACTCTACATATATATTCTAACTAAATATTAATATTTTTTAAAAATTTAGAAAGAATTTCGTTTAGATTTTATCATAATCCCCATTTCATCAACATCCTAGTGCATCCATTTCCGATTTAATTAAAAATAATCAAATTGGAACGCACGTTCTACAGCAAACAACAACCAACAATTATTTCCCAACTCCACATCAACTACATTATTATACAATAAAATTATAATATTCAAACATAGATCGAACATCGATCATCATATAGTTAATCGTGGATCGAACATCGATCATCATACTTTTAAAATTGAAATAAAATTCTACCATGCTAATTAATACTTATTTATTTAAAAAGTAAACTTACGATGATAGTGAATACAGATGATATCAATGAATCCGATCGAGTCACTTGTTCAAATGTATCACCTACAATTACAAAAACAAAATTCAGAAAAAAAATAAGATATTATTAAATGTATCACCAAAGATTTAAAAATAAATTAAAATTAAAATGTGAATAAAATTAAAAAACTTACCTCCGGCAGCCGTGGGGACAAGGTGGCGGCCCGGCGGCGGTTGGGAAGAGGTGGCGGCTCCCGGCGCCGCGTTTCTGGCAACTGTATATATATATATATATTAATAATTGTATATATATACATATAAGATTTAATCGTATATATATATATTAATAACTGTACATATATATAATAATTTCTTCTTACCGGCACTGAGGCAGGCGACGGCGGCACTGAGGTGGCGGCGCTGAGGCAGGAGGCGGCGCTGAGGCAGGCGGCGGCGCTGAGGCTCTTTTGGGGGAGGGGGAAAATTTTGGAGAAGGCGCGAATAAGAAAATTAAATTGGGGGAGAATATATTACCTAGGTTTAAAACCACTTGCAGTGCGGTTTTTGACCGCACTCACTCAACTACTTGCAGTGCGATTTTTGACCGCTCTCAGATAGGCACTTGCAGTGCGGTTTTTGACCGCTCTGACTTATAGAGCGGTCGAAAACCGCTTTAATTAAAGCGATTCCGAATCCTTTTCTTTTTCTTTTTTTTTTAATTCTTAATAAACTGCATTTTACTTGTAGAGCGGTTAATAACCGCTCTACAAGTGTTTTTTTTTTCTTGTCAAAACCGCTCTCCAAGTGCTCACTTGGAGAGCGGTTTTGACAAGGGCTCTCCAAGTAGAGCTCTGCAAGCCTCAATGTGTAGTAGTGAATTTAAAGCAATCAATGTCAACTCGACATAGCTGAAGGTGGAGTTTAAAAGAGAATTAAGTCTCGCTAAAGAAAGCCGGAATTGAGGACCTCACAGTGTCAAGGGGTTGAAGTTAGGACCAAGTGCGAAGATGAAATCCAAGGCGATCCGGATGAAATAGCTAGAAATCCATAATGTGATAGAGATGGTAGTTATAAACCATACTTGCGTAGAATAAAATACCTAGACTAGTAATAACTCCTGAAACATAGTATAAGCCGATATCGTGTAGCCTCAACTCGGTGTCAAACCACATGTATATAGACAACCACTGCCATAGGTTATGGAGGCAACTACCTAGATCGTGAAATTAATTCTCGAACAAGTTGTAATCTTATTCCCACTGTGTAAATTGTACACTATAAAAACGACCACATATAGTCCTAATAAAACATCTAGAAAATCGTTAAAATCAAGGCTTTACACCGATAGACCTGACCATTATAAGTGTTCTTATCTTTTCTGCACTAAACGTTCTGGGATATCTGAGGATTGACGTTGTTCTAGATAGCTTGTTGTTGATCACAAACGAGTTAGATCAGTGCATGAAGAAATACACTGATGTCAAATCTTTTTACAAGATCCCTGAATGTTCAACTAAACTGAGGATAATCATTAAACTGAAGTCAGACAAGACTTATTAGGTCAGGCAGGACTATCAGGTCATGATTCAGACAAGTGAACATGAGTACTCAGTTATAAACCTATCTTTACAAGCCCAAACGTCTAAGCGTGAGCTCTAAATTATACTCATTTTAAATTTTCTGGAAGATTTTGCCTTAGCTTTTTAAACCAGTGATTTAAGAGGTTAGTGCACCAATTTCAATAGATTGTGTCTATCTTAATATGTTTCACACTTTTTAAAATTGATTCTATATGTTTAAAATTATGTTGTTTTTAGTACATTTACCGGTTATAATAGGTTGTATAACTGTTTGCCTACACAGGGAAATATAATTTAATTTTGTATTTTATTTTATATGTGCCAACTGTGTAATAAATTTTATTTTATTTTGATTCTTGGTCGGGTCGGGCTTATTAATGGAATGGGCAGCGCTTATTAAGATGGAGAGAAAATCAACTTACGAGTTCAAAGGTTACACACACACACAGATATTTAAATCTTAGAGAACTACACACACAACGAAGAAAAATCCCACATCCAAGGAACTAAATGGTTGTGAGCGATTCAAACTGACAGCAATAAGGGAGCGATTCAAGCATGAGGTTTCGCAATCCAAGTAGAAATGAAGACCCTCCTCCTTCATACGGTAAGATTCTTGACATTTTTATTTTTTTGCTTTTAGGGTTTACACCTTTTTGAAATACAATGTAAATTTAAGGCTCGACATTTTTATGCAGAAATTAAGGCTTTGAAAGAGAATAAAATTGATTACTTAGTTGACAAATATAAAATTAAATTATATTTTCAGGTGGGGGTAACCTGTTACACAACCTAATGAACACGGTAAATGTACTAAAAATAAAATAATTTTAAACATATAGGACCAATTTCAAAAAATGTGAAACAGGTGGACCAAATTAAAAAATGTGTCAACTTAATTGGCATATAAAAATATAATCCCTTTATTTTATTATGATAAAGTCATACTTGAAAGTCTTTGAGTGAGAGACACCAATATTTGATGGTTTAAATTGAAAGCTAATTAAAATTGAATATAAAATTAAAGAAAAAACTCTTTTTCATTAATATATTTTAATATTTTATGAAAATTCAAATTGACCCCTATTAAAAAAAAATCTAATTTCAATCTCACCACAAAAGAAATTTAAAAATCTATAATTTAAAATTCAATTACAAATTTAAAATATCTTGATTTTAATATTAATTACAGAAATATAAATAAAAAATTTCAAAATAATTAAATAAAAATAAGTAAATGTTTCAAAAATAAATAATTATAAAAGACTAATTTAAAATAGTTAGTAACACAATTTGAAACTTAACTAATATTAATATTTTAAAAAAATAGTAAAATACTATCAATTCAATAAAAAATATTATTTTAATTGAAATTATTCATAAATTCTTTATTAAAGAAAACATTATCAAAATTAAAGAAAACTAAACTTAAATTTTAAAATAAACGGAAAAAGATAGTTTATTTAAATTAAGAGTAGATCTCATAAAATATATATTACTAAATATATTTATTATATTATAGTATTTTACTAGCTAGTGATTTAAATTTATAAATTTAATGGTATCAATAAATTAATATAAGAGAAAATTGACAAATATATTTAATAAGAGTAAGTCTCCTGTGCACCAGTTACACAGTGCAACTCTAATTCATTTTTAAAAAGTTAAACAGTTAAACAGTTTATTATTGAAAAGTGTACCTTTCATAGTTTAACTTTTCAGTAATAAACTGTTTAACTTTTCAGTTATAAAATATTTAACTTTTTAAAAATGAACTTGAGTTGCACCGTGTAACTGATGCATACAAGACTATTCTATTTAATAATATTAATTTTATTTTTAGAAGACTTTTGTGTCAAATTAAATATTGAATCACAAAAGTGTGTGAAGTGATCTAATGTTGAGCGTGTGAAAGATCTTACTCACAAATCTTTAAATTTTTTCCCGTATATATTAAATTAAATTATAATAGCTCCAAAACCTATAAGCAAAGATAAACTCGTACATCGTAATTTCTTAGAAAGTTTGTAGGTTGTGTGGGGCCGCTGACTAGACTTCCAAGTCTTCGGATTCACCTCTAATGGCACCACAACAATTATTTGGATTCACCTCTAATTGGTACCACAACAATTATTTGGGGTAAATTCTTCGACATCTTGGATACTCTATTTAACTTGGGGAAAAATACATATGGTTTAAGAAATTGACAAAAACTATATATTGATTCCGTAAAAAAAAAAAAACACTTCGGTGCAAAAAAAAAAAAAAAAATACTACCGTGCAAATTTTTTGAACCAATTTGTAAATATAGTGATTTTTTTGAACCAATATGCAAGTGACCCTTTAACTTGTACTCTCTCCGTCCTATTTTTTTTCACTTTTATTATTTTTCTGTGAGAATATAATAAAAATAGGAAAAAAAAGTTGGGACGGAGGTAATATTAGAAAACTATAATTTTTATAATTTTGAATTCTCTGATGACATGAAATTCTTTTCACGGAAGATTTGACAAATCCAAATGATATATGGATAATCAAACCACAAGTGAGAGAGAGTATTTAGAGAGTTCGTTCGGATGAATTAAGAGAAAATGATATTTTTATTCTATTTATTCTATATTTGACTTATATATATCATATTGATTTATGATATAGGTTTGAGAAATTAAATAAATGAATTGATTCTACAGTTTTCTACAAGTAGACTAGGCGAAATTCTTTCATAAAATCAGAGTTTAGACTCATTTAACAACTCTCCTATATTAAATTATCTAATTATTAAATTTTCTAAAGAAAAAAAATTGAGAGTTAAACCCATTATCCCTTATATAAATTCGGACTATTAAACGAGACAAAATTCATTCAAATAGCTTACTTTATCAATTGTATTAATTAGAAAAATCTAACCCTCAAGAGTAAGAAAGTGAAGTGTTTGGAGTCACTAGTCAATTAAGGTGCCCACCAAACACAGAAAGAATTAAAAGCTTATGAGGATACTATGGACTACAATATAAGTGGAGGAGAGGATCATCCCAGAGTGAATTGAACACTTTTACTCATATTAAATTGTCTATTTAGGACTCAATTGATTCGTAAGATAAAGTTATCTATCCGTCGAAAATATGCATATTTCGACGGATACATAGTTTTATCTTACGAACCAAATGAGCCCTTATTGGACTCTCTAAAAAAAATTGAGAGTTTAGTTCATATTCTTTTTACAAATTCATACTTTTGAATGAATTCTTTCAAAGAGTTTACTTATAATTCTATCGTTTAAAAATAAATAATCCTCAGGAGTAAGAAAGTGAGGTGTCCTCCCTCAAAAAAGAAAAAGAAAAAAAAGAAGTGAAGTGTCGGGAGTCATGAGTCAACTAAGTTGCCCACCAAACACGGAAAGAATTGGAAGAAGTGTTGCAAAAAGCTTGTGAAGACATAATGGACTGCAACTCCTCTCATTGGTATAATATATTGTTCAAAAAAGTGACTATATTTATATATTGGTTCACAATATGTATATAGAAATATAACTTTTTTCTGCATAGAAGTATATATTTTTCTGCACAAAATTAATTTGTAATTAGTGTCAATTTTGTGAACTATTTTATAATTTTCCAATTAAAAATGTGGTGTTTTGTTAATTTTGTTGGAAAGTTGAAGATTTTTTGAGGTAAGTTGAATAGTTGAAGGAGTAAACACCCTGTTTAACTTGTATTAGAGAACTATAAATTTTATAATTTTGAATTCTCTGATGCAATTAATTTCTTTTCAAAGTGGACTTGACAATTCCAAAAGATATATGGATAATCAAACCACAAGTAAGAGAATTTAGAGTGTTGATTTTGATGAATTAGGAGGAATTGGTTTGATTTATATTATATCGATTTATGAAAAAAAATTATCATGCATTGTCACATAATAAGAGTTTGAGAAATTAAATAAATGAATTGTTTTTATAGCTTTCTACAAGTTTGAATTTTTAGATTAGGTAAAAAAATTTTATGAAATCAGATTTGAAACTCGTTTAACAATTCTATCTATTTTAAATTTTCTACACATTAAACTTTTTAAAGAGACTTCAGTTTATTGGTCCTTCTACAAATTCTATCTTTTAGATGTGGGAAAATCCTTTTTAAGAGGGTACTAATCAATTCTAAGTGAAGATATTAAGTGGAAAAGGAGCACTGCAGAGTGAATTGAACACCGATCAAATCCTGTTTATAATAATATTATTATTCCAAGAAATTAACTAATATTAATTTACACCATGATGAGTGAGTTGAGCCTTAGCTTTATTGTCATCATCAGTAGCATATTGGCGATTTCAACAGCAACTACTACTAGTGAATTGGAGGCATTGGGTAAGTGGTGGCCTTTTAACTCCACACATACTCATCATTATTGCAGCTGGACTGGCATCACCTGTAATAGTAATGGTCGTGTTGCCGAGATGATCTCACCACAAGATTGCCCTGCTTATTGGGGGCTTCGTCTTGATGAGTTGGATGTGCTTGCTTTTCCATACCTCACTACTATTCACCTCACCCAATGTGGCTACTATCTCCAAGGACGTATCCCGGAGGAGATAGGTAAGCTATCCTATCTGACTTATCTCAACTTGTCTGGCAATAGTCTCCGGGGCGTGTTGCCTCCTTCACTAGCAAATCTCACCAAACTGGAGGTGCTTGACATTTCTGATAATTATCAAATTTCTGGTGCCTTTTTTCCTCGAATAGGACAGCTCTCCAATCTAAAATATCTCAGTTTGTCTCAAAATAGTCTCTCAGGTGTGTTGCCTTTTTCACTGGAAAATCTCACCAAACTGAAGGTGCTTGACATTTCTTATAATCACCAAATTTCCGGTGCCATTCCTCCTCAAATTGGAAACTTGTCCCAACTAACTCATCTCATATTAGCAAGTAATAGTCTCTTAGGTGAACTGCCACCCTCACTCACAAAACTCACCAAATTGCAGCTTCTTGACATTTCTTTTAATGGCATTTTCGGTTCCATTCCACCTGAATTAGGGGACCTTAGGAGCTTGGTTAATCTTTATTTGACCCACAATAAAATCAGTGGGTCTCTGCCTTCGACTTTTGGCCAGTTAGAGAGATTGAAATCTTTGTTTTTGGCTGATAATCGTTTGGAAGGCGTTTTTGGAGCAGGGTTAGAAAAGCTT